>CM040991.1:23319439-23359558 GCA_022985145.1 Pangasius djambal
ATAGAAAGAAGAACCACAGATGGGTGTGATGGTCAGGGGTTCACATACTTTTGACTGTATGGTGTATCTCTTAAATGTCTGTGTTCAGATTTTTACAGACGGCTTTTGTAAGTTTTACTATTTAGGCAAAATTCCCAACACTAACTATTCCACCATATTCTCCTTATTAAAGTCCGGTCCCAGGGCAGTTGTGTTTCTGGTTTATCCATTGTTTTAAAAGACGGCTTTAAAAGGCGATCATTAGAGGCTGTAAAGCAGAGCCGTGTTCAGTAAGAATATCGTATATAAATATCGCTGAATCGTGCCCTCTTTCAGATTTATTCTCCTCCTCATTGTGTACATGTGGTTTGCATGTTCCTCTGGAGGCTCTCCACAGATATTCTTCCTGCAACTGCTGAGCAAAATGAAGTGGGGCAGCCGCTGGCCTTCCGTCGTGTCCCGAACACTGTGGCCCTGAGGCCCGGTGCCAGCTGTCCAAGTTAAAGATGGCTGCCATGGACACATCCTGTTGGCACCTCATTAAGGACGTGCCGCTGGATGGGAAACTGTCAGGAGCCAAAGAGCTGCCAACACGTGGAGCACAGGAAGAGGGAATGTGATATTATTGCACAATAACACCGCTTCGAAGGGGGTGTTGGACCATTAACAAAAACACATTCATTTCTCTCCAGCCTTTGCCAGATTTTTGGATCCACACTAGACTGCTCATGAAAAACCTCGGTACCAGAGGAATTGGACGAGACCGATCTGGAATGAAGAGCATTTCCCAAACTTTTTAAAGCACAGAGAAGAACCAGTCAAAACAATAAATTAATCTGTGGATCTACCACCAGGCCCAAGGTTAGAGTCTAAAAAGGAAACCTCAGAAATATTTCAGCTCGGTCTGAAGGAACGTTTTTGCATTAAAGAACACTCCGGTTGGTTGTTCCCTAACCTCGCACTTAATAATGTTTCCATTTAAGGCCTGTTCCATATTATCAGGAAAATATGCACGTTTGTAAGCATCACGTTCAGCGAGCTTTTAATAGATTATAAGCTGAAACTGTAATGAAGTACGTGTCTCTGTTGTTCACGGTCAGCTTCTCAGAAGACTCTACTCACCACTGACTCACAGCCATAATAACATCCAACGAGACTGCAGGAATTCTCTGTAAACATTAACTACAGTCATCCTGCAGACTTTCAGGAAGTCGTACGTGAAGTTCTTCCAGTCACCGTTGCTTAACCTCTGGCCTACAGAGGAACCCGATGAAGTTGTGAGATGTTTGCAGAGGTCTTACAATCACGTGGCCTTACATCTGATCATAAGCTCGGTTAAAGCTGTGTGGGCATGAATTTAAGCTCTTTGCGCCGACTGGTCGTAAACTGCCTCATGCCTTACCCGAGCAGACATGAGCTCAAACTCTGGACTTACAACATCTTTAAATATTAGCGAGATCATAGCAGTGACACATCTTTATACATATTTACATGAATCTGCTTTTTAGAGGGTGAGTAGGGATCAAAGCATACTCTCCAAACATAAATAGTTCTTCCACAAAGATCCTAAAAGGTCTCGTATTATCACAGATTTTGTCTTAAATAAATATAGTCCAAATGAGTAACAGCTATAAACAGTCATTCCTTCATAATTTCTAAAAAAAACAAACAAAAAACGCAGCTCGTCGTGTTACTGCGAAACCGCAAAGAAGTGTAAACTCCTTTGTCCTGAAGATGTCGGAAAACGTAGTTACAGCTTCACCTCTGACTGTTACAAAGCGCTGACACTGGAGACTCCTTCCATAAATGTTACATAAACACATTTCTCTGTATAGAAAACTTCATATCGATGATTTTTACTGTTTATTTTTTGTGTAACGTCCGCTGTACACGTCCCAGTGAGCGAGCTGTTACTACAGAAACGATAACGTATCAGAACGAGTTCATTAATATAAACCTGCGCTACGGTCAGAGCTGCTGTTCTAGAGAATGAATCAGGTGTTCTACAGGGTTAAAGCTTTCACTCCGTAATGTTTGGCAGCCAGTGAATTTCTCCTCGACTTCTCATTCCAGCTGAAGTACAGAACACATGGGAAACCCTAAATTTGTCCTTTCTTTCTTGCAGTGCCTTAGGCTTTAAATTAAGGACTTCTTTAAAGGTCACCTGATTAGGCATTGTTTCACCTGGACTTCATTAAACGTGAACCCAAAGACCTTTTGTGTGCAAGTTCCTGCCCGAACTAAAGCTAAATTGGTGGCCATAGACAAATTGACAGCTCATTAGTGTGCACCTCATAACTGTAATTCTCTCACTGCACTACTTTTTGGCTGAAACAGTCGCTAAGTGTGACGTCTGTCAGCTCTTTAAGAACATTTAGATATTAAACAGATGTTTTATTAAGCTTTTCAGCTGTTGAGTATTTTTTCAGGATGATTAAGCTGTGCCCTGATTGAGGAACAACACTTTCTCCGAGCCGAGAGACTCTGTCTGACTCAGAAGCCACACTGAGACGGCTGCACGGATCTGCTTCTCATTTTCATTCTCTGGAGAAAAACACGTCCACTCGCTGCCTGACAGGAAATGTTTCAGGCAGATTCAAATTAATTAGCATTTCATCTTCTGATGATTTCATCCAGGCTGGTGTGGAGGAGTGAGCGCCGTGTCGTCAGAGAGACAGCAGCCCGTGGACTGTCACCCAGAAACCTGCAGCTGATTTGTAGGCTACTGGACGGGGGATTGTGGTATGTGGAAAAGCAGACGGAGTTTCTCCAGAGCAGATGTCTACCACTCAGAGAGCTCAGGAAGCAACAGGAACAACTTAGAACCTCAAATCAGATGGTGCTTTAGCTGAGATAGTATTTCAGCTGATAGTTGACAAAAGTGGCAAATAGAGCTACTGAATGATTGTTACACAAGCAGAACTTTGCTGGAATTAGCAGAATTTCCTGATTATTTGGTAAAACCTATATATTACTGCACTTGATAGAAAAAAAGGGTTCCTCAAGGGTTCTTTGCACACTTGCTAGTTTTCTGTAATGTTCCTCCAGAGGGACAGCGCAAACCTCTCTGTGTGGTGCTTGACGGATTTTTTCATTTACATTTACAATTAGTCATTTACCCGAGACTCTCATCCAGAGCAACTTATAGAACATGCAAACAGGTACGTGCACGATGACAGTGAAAGGCACAGCGACAAGTACATGCACAGAGAAAGGCACAGCGACGGGTACATGCACAGAGAAAGGCACAGTGACGGGTACATGCACAGAGAAAGGCACAGGGACGGGTACATGCACAGAGAAAGGCACAGGGACGGGTACATGCACAGAGAAAGGCACAGCGACGGGTACATGCACAGAGAAAGGCACAGTGACAGAAAGCACCTTCAAATACTTTCAGATTCTTAACTTTAAATACAGACTACAGACACTCAGTTCAAATTTTGACCAGAAGGAAGATTTTGCCCAACCAGAGGCTTGTGCCCAAACAGAGACATTAGCCAACATGGGGTTTTCCCCAACCAGAGGCTTGTGCCCAGCAGGAGGCTTCTTCACAACATGGGACTTTGCCAAACCAGAGAATTTTGCTCAATCAGAGGCTTTGCTTAGCACGAGGCTTTTGTCCACCAGGGGTTTGAGCACAACTAGAGGCCTCTGCACAGAATGAGGCTTACCTAACCCAAACCTCTGGCCCAACATGGAGCCTCACTCTCCCATAAGCTTCTGATCAACCAAGACTTTGCCCAACCCAAGTTTGGTCCAATATGGTGCCTTGCCCAGCCAGGGGCTTTGCCCAATCAGGGACCTCAATGTGGAGCCCAGTAGGAGGCTTTTCCATCTCGGGACAGGGACCTTTACTGAATCTGCTTAAAATCAGTGAAATATTGCACAGGTGAACACCACATGCATGTTTTCTGTAAGGGCGTGGAAGCTTTCTTTACTCTTTGGAATAATCTTTAGCCCCTGAAGTCACTCTTTAAAGATGTCTATTGTTCATGGAATACCAGATTATCCACTGTTACTACAGAGCACATCCTCCAGCCTGTTTCCAGTAAAGACACTTTCCTGGTATTGATGCTTGCATTGAACACGTTTACTCTACACTTTTTCAATAAAAGTTCAAGATAACATTCACAACAACGGTGTTACTGTGTGAGAAAGTCACCAGAAGCGTTTCGGTGGTGATGATGATACTCAGGATGAAAAGGTCCCTGAAGGTGCCACTCGTTTTTCTGTGTCTTGGGTGTATGTTTACGTTAGAGGTTACATCAGGACATGTTCTTTATAATGCTTGTGTTTGTTAGATGGCTCTGAGTTTCTTGGTGAACTTTCTCTTCAGCATCTGGTTGCCAGTGATGCTTTTTTTTTTTTTTTTTAAATACAAAGTGATAGAAAGCAACTTCAAAAACCTAAAAACTGCAGGAAGCTTCTGTCCAACCAGGGGCTTCTGCCCAAACAGCAGCGTAACTGATGGTTATGGTTGATGGTCAGATAACAAGCTACTATTTCTGTGTTATTACCAATAAATCCAGCAGTCTGTCGTCAGTACGTACGCTAGTCAGTATTTCTCTACAGGTTTTGTTTTTATTGGACACTGCTGCTTCAGGGTTTGACAGTATTGCAGAAGTTTGTGTATTCTGTATTTCTGTATTTAACAACACTGTAACAACATTTTATTCCCCATTTTCCATTCCATAATCCATTCCAACTTTTGTTTTTACCTTGAAGATTATATTGAAAATATCATAATTTTGTACTCAAAGTTTCTCTTTTAAACTCTGGGGATTTAATCTGCTGTGGTAGTAAAGATAAAAAAGAAAGAAAGAAAGAAAGAAGGTTTTAGCAAAGACAAACCGTTTTCTCTTGGCAAGGTTAAACGCTCAGCATTTCAGAGATTCTGTTATTGTTATATTGATCTGTCCCACTTTCATTCTTCACCGAAACATCCTGTTCTTTCTCCTGCTTTATTACACACTCGGCAGGCGTTAGGGCGGAGGAGGCGGCTCTCGACGCACCGGAGATGAAGAGAGACAGCGTCAATCAGTGATGAGTTCGCCAGAATCATTACCTGCCAACTTCACTTCCTGTGGATTTTATTTCCATATTTACACCCACATGGCGCTCCGTCCATTCCAGCTTCCACTCTTGGAAGAGTTTCTCCACAATGTTTTTCAATCTGAAGGAGAAACTCTGACTGGATATTTTTGCTTTAGCTGCTGATGGGATATTTCAGTAGAGTGTGTGTGCAGCACAGGTGGGTCTGAGATGCGGATGCGATCTTTTACTAACCGTTATTTATAATGTCTGTCTGTGCTCTCATGTTAATCCTGCTGGCCTTTACACCGGACACAGGCAGCACAGAGCAGCTGTTTCAAATAAAAAGTAGCATTTTTGCGAGGCATGGTTGTGGGGTTGTGGGTTCTAGCTAGAAGCACTACAAGATACAATCACCACGCTATCTGTTGCGGTGTGTGTATAATCTACCCAGCGCATGGGTGATATTTCAGTCTGTAGCTGTACTGCAGCAGCGCCGCCCTGGCGGCCGTTAAAATCCAAACTTGGTGAAAATTCGACTTGTCACAGAGTGTCGACGTGAAACTCTCACTGCATTAACCAGCTTTACCTGATCATATACGGCTCTAATCCATGTTTATAATATATACAGTACATAAATGTTATATTTACTAAACCAGTACACAAAATGATGGCTCCACCCACCGGCGCGATGCTTTCAGTGTAAAATGTTTTTACTTTACACTCATGAAAATATTACTAAGCAGACGAACCTGACCGTTAGCTCGCAGCTACTGATGTGACGCAGGGTTCGGGGCGCTTGTTGGACGGAGGCTGGATGTAACGGTGGAGATGAGAGGCGTGATTTTCCTCTACATGTCCTCACTTTGATGCGCTGCAGTGCGACACACAAGCCCAGTCCTGTCATTAAAGTGCAGTTACACACCCTTACACACCCTTACACACACTGACACACCCTTACACACACTGACACACACATTCATCAAACCAGTGTGAAACTCATGTGCGGTCTTTCGCTTTCTGATGTTTAACCGTTAAAACGTGCAATCTGTTTCTGTAATCTTTAAATATGAAACGTACCCCATTCTGTGGATTTTTCTGCTTATTTATATTAATGCACTGTCTATATTTAAAGTATTAGTTTATAATTTCTACTAGTTTCCACTATGAATTATTAGGAGGGGGCGGGTCACGAGATTTTCGAGCCTTTAGCCACGTATACATTTTAAAAAATAAGATTACTCCTAAGGCTTTGGATGGAATATTTATCTGTTGTGCTAAAATCATTTTAGAATCAACATCAATCTAACACTTTTTATGAAACGTTTAATTCCAGTCTGCGTGATTGATGATAAAGTTGGACGATTAGTTCTTTATCTTTCCTTTATGCTTAGTTCTACGGAGTGCCTTTTGCATGCTAAGCAGGAAATGGATCATTAGCTTTATGATGAATTCTGAAAGGAGATTATAGATGCTAGCTGTGAGGGGTCTCTCTCTCTCTCTCTCTCTCTCTCTCTCTCTCTCTCTCTCGTGCCAGTTTGGACTGAAGTTAGTGCGACTCAGTGCTGGCACAGAGCTCTCAGACTAAGTGATTGTCTATCGATCAGCTTTGCTCTTTAATCTGCTTATCTGTGGACGCTCCAAGAACAAAAGGCTGTGTAATGGAAAGGGAAATGCTCTAAAGTGACTTAGCGATGCTGTACAGCTTTTATTTAATTTCGCTGTGTGCGGCTGAGCTCATGCCCCATTACAGAGTTTATTAAGTTTATATTAAAGGTGCTCCATCATCATTTGGTCTTAAACTCAGGGTTGTGGCAAATGGATGACCAGTTCAACCACGGCTTCTCGGTTTAGATGTTTGGCGAGCTGTAGGAGAAACTCGAACGTTTTTCCCCTAAACCCCGGGGTTCCTAATGGCTTTTGGGCAAACAGCCCCAAGACTCGACCACCCTTCATTTTTTTAATTATAGATTTATAATTAACATTTTCCATAAATCCATATTCAGCATATTTTTGTCCTCGCTTTCTTGACTGTCAGAGTCGCTGGATGCTGCAGAGTTTTTACGTAGATGGACGGAGAAATTTGTCCATTTTTATTGCTGAACTCCTACACTAGCGTAGCAGCGTATCAGGATAGCGAAAAAGACTAAAATAGCACGTACGCTCTTCATTTAAACGTGACTTTTGGAATGTGACTTTTGGTGACATTTCAAAATAACAGTGTACACATCCACCTTCACAGATAGAGCGATATTTGTGATTATTTAAATAAGTAATATAATAAAACAAAACATGAGATTGTGAGTTTCTCTCACTACTCGGTTTGTAGATCAAGCGACCCCACATACCTAAAACATTAATCCAAAAACATTAAATCTTAAATCATTTAGAGTTCTGTGTAGAACAGCTAACTGTATAATATCTAAATATCACTACTCCTCTGCTTCTACCCCTTAACCTTATCAAAAATGCCAGGATCTCTGAATATACATGAGCATGCAAATTAGAAGCATCCCCATGTCCTCCTGCTAATCCTAACAGCCCTAATGTCGTGAACATTAGCTAATTTAGCTAGCTGGTTAACTAGTTAACTGCTAGTAAACATGAATCACAGAGTGGGAGTTCAGCATCAGAGGCTCGGTTTACAGTTCGCAGCCCAAACCTGTCAGAATATGTTACACTATTACCATGACAACCACATCTGTTCATTGCTAACATTAGGTAAGTTTGATAGCTTAGTTTCTGAGTAACATCATCATTCTGGAATATTTTGCATATCATACCGTGATTGGTCCAAATCTGGAAGTTTGTCTTATGACACCACAAACTGAGTTCCTTCTTTAGTGTGCTTTGTAACATCATCATTACTGGATCATTTAAATATTGTACCTGATTGGTCCGAACCTATGGGTTTATTTTGTGACATCACAAACTTTTATTATTATTGCCATTATTGGATAATTTACATATTATATTGTGATTGGTCCAAATGTGTGGTTATTTTATGACATCACATACCAATTTCATTCATTAGCTAAGTTTGCTAAGGTTCTGCAGCTACAAGCTTCTGGGTAAAGTCATCACTGTCTAATCTGCATATCTGTGAAGTTAGTTTGTGACATCACAACCTGAGTTCATTGATTAGCTAAATTCGCTAGCTTAGCACACAGGTTCTGCAGCAGGTTCTGTTTCTGGGTAATGCCATCCTTCTGGAATAATTTGCATATGGTACCATGAGTGATTCAAGGTGTGACGGTATTTTGTGAGCTCATAAAATGAGTTTATTCGTAGCTCCGCCCTCGAACCGGGTTTATACAGAAGTTTTAAATGGAAGGATGTGATTTTAGAAAAATTCATTTGACCCAAACTCTTATGTCGATATAATCAGGATGACTCGTGTGTGACGTGTCCTGAGACATCGTGTCAGGCCCGGTCATTCTTTTTACGCAAGAGAGCTACGACAGCTGCTTTTTGGACTGTGGGAAAATTCCTGGGAATTAAATGTGACAGAAGCTGCAGGACGAGCTGAACAGATAGGACGTGCTGGAGTTCTGACCACCTGACCTCAGATCAGCATTCCTGTCTGTCATACCTGTCTCCAGCAACACTCTCCCAGCCGATGGCTAGGACTCTGTTTGTTCAAATCAGCACTTAGAGCTCCTTATGGCCATGACGATGGGAAAACCTGGGTGTCACTTTCATCTCTCGGTGAGCAGATGCTTGCCGTTACAGTTAATCCTCACACCTCCAGATATCTCCGTCACTTTCTATTAACACCTCTGTCTTCGTAGAACTCGGGGCAGATGGTGTACGTTCCTGCAGCCAAGCAGACGACATTCTTCACCAGCTAATCTGTAAGAGACGCAGACCAGGCCCAGCGCAGGACTTCACAGTGCCACAGATTTAAACCAGCCTCCTGAATCTTATCAGGAAAACGGCGGCACAAATCCAACCATGGATCCTGTGTGTGCACATGCCTCCGTGTGGGGGTCTGGACTTCAGGAGGTAACCAAGCGGTTTGACGAGAAGTTCCTCTTAAGTCCTCTGATTAACATCTGGCCTGAGGGTCGGAGTAAAATCCAGCACATGTTTAATCTCATGCTGTGCATTTTCTGTTATAACAAATGACCTAAAGTTGCCATCATTCTCCGTAGTGATGGTGTTTAAGGAGGAGGATCCTTTTAGCCGAGGCATCTGTGGTTCCCATCCCTCTCTTATCAGAACCATGTGTGATACGCTGAAGTGGTGTTGCCATGTTCAGGTCCTCTCAGCCTGGAAACATCACCGTCCTAATTCTCCAAGCGCACAGTACACACGGAAATCACTGATAAAATTACGAGCGCAGTCTTAAGATGTTTTCACACCCTTCCCCAAAGCGCAAGTTCATATCCAGGGCTTGTTTGAAGCTCGTCATCGTTGTGTGTTTGTCAATTTCTGTTTCTCGTGCTGTATCATGGCTGACTGAGCTTCTGAACATGCTGGGACATGGAGATAAAAGAATTTCACAGTGTTTTATACACCTGAATATGTGCAAACAAAGTAAGGCTGCAGCAAGGATTGATAAAATTCTATGCTAAAAATAGTTTCTTTATCAGTCAGTCTGTGTTAAGAGCCACGTTGCAATTCACTGGCAAGATATTCACTAAGTAGTTAAACTATACAGCATCTACACTACATTATTACATTTTCTTGCAGTAAACAATATATATTTTTAATAGCCTCATCCTGCATCTGGTTCACGTTGAAGGTCCTGGGAGTCGATCCCAGAAAGAGTCAGTTCACTGAATCGAATCCTTAAGAGTCAACACCAAAGCTTTGGAGTTGATTCCACACACACAAAATCCCTGAAAATTCCCTTCAAAATGAATTTTGCATCCGAGTGTGTGTTAGTGACATAGCGAGTGTCTACTGACCTTAATCTCCGGTTAGAGCGGAGGACAAACCAGGGCTTGAAATGAAGTGGTTTTAGTCTCGCGCTGAAGGGGGCAGCTGGGTTTTAGTCTCGCGCTGAAGGGGCAGCTGGGTTTTAGTCTCACACTGAAGGGGCAGCTGGGTTTTAGTCTCGCGCTGAAGGGGCAGCTGGGTTTTAGTCTCGCGCTGAAGGGGGCAGCTGGGTTTTAGTCTCGCGCTGAAGGGGCAGCTGGGTCTTACTCTCGCGCTGATGAGATTTGGGACAGAGGAATATTAGGACACGGGTTGCTTACAGGATCCTTTGTGGAGTGTTTACCAGATTCATTTATTTGTCAGTAAAAGCTTTGTTCTTTTCTACTGTTTAAATATGAAATATAAAATGAGTGGGAGTGGGATTTAAAAAACAGTCTCTGCTTACAGAAAGCGGTTGTTCTGAGCAGTGAATTCTGCTTTTTGCGATTAAGCTCATAATAAACAGAGGGAATATGTTACAAACGATGGCAAAGCTCGAGCTCCTTCATTGCCAAATGATAAGTAGGCTTTCTGGAGTTGGCTTTGGACATCCGTGACTCGGGCAGTTAGGTTCAGTCAGGGGTGTTCATGAGGTGATGGATTTTGGATTACCTGGCTAAATTTGATGAATTCTTATGAAACTGCATCTGATAGTGTTGTAAACGGCTTTACGATTCCCTCACTGATCCATACCAGGATGGATTTTAGCTTGGTTTTATTTGGAATATCAGCCATGAAGCTGAACACAAACGGTAACTAAATCCGGAATTACAGTCTGTTGCTTTAAAACACACTGCAGCAGCTTTCTTCTCTCGTCTATCAGCAGGTGTGTTGCTGGTTCGGCCCCTGCAAGTGTGTTCTTTCTGAGTTCTGTCCTCAGTCTAAACCCAATGTTGCTAAATAATGCTGGTATTTTGTTTGCAGTTGCAGCCACAACAGACTGAACGCCAGCGTTAAGCGCTTGGCAGCCTCGAGTTCGTGCTTTAAGGGTGAGATCTTTGTGCAGATTCCAGTTTGGCCACAAACAGCGCATTTGGATGGTTTTGTGGTCTGGGCATCACTGTGTGTTGTGTTTGAGCAATGTGTTGGCATTGTACCCTGTGGATATACATTCTGATTGGCTAATCAAAGGAACACAGAGCGAATCCAGAACATCTCATTTCCCCAGTTTTGTGTAAATTAAAGTGCCGAGGCTTTCACTCGACAGTCTGTTCTCAAAAGCAGACGTTTAGGACACAGTCCACTGCTTTTCACGTTGTACCCACGCCGTCTACAGGAAACGTGTCCTTTGTTCCTCTGCATGACTTTAGAGATAAACATCAGCTCGAGTGCAAAACACAAGCCACAGCCGAACCTTTAATCATCGCTGTCCTGTTTCATGGCATCCGTATTCTGGCACACTGCATCCCACCAGCACAGCCTGAAAATCTCACTGCGTCTGTTCTGATGTCGATTAGGGACACCGTCGTCCCGACCGGCGCTGTGCGATGTGGAAAGAGCAGACAGAAGTTTACAACAGCTAATCTGTTGACGTCTGTTTACAAAGCTGTAGCATAAATAGCTAACATGTCTCTCATTTTTGTGAGGCTCTTCACAAAACACAGCTAAGGCCAAAGCCAGGCCAGGACGCCTTACATAGCCTCATTGTTTCCTCTGACGTCCGAGTGCATCGCTATAGTTTACAGAGAGATAAAGAGCGGAGTCGGTTCAGGCCGAGTGCCTCGGCTATCTCTCTGCGTCTTTATTGTGGCTGCGCTCGAAGCCGACATGTAAACAGAGGAATCATGGCTGACAGTTGGAGGCCAGCTGCTGCAGCATTGTGAACCCTCTCACCTTCTTTATGCCTCGCTCTCTCACTTTTCTTCTTTCCCTCGTTCCCTCTTGCATTTTATTTATTTCACTGTTTCACATCTTTTTCTCGCTCCCTTCTTTCTCACTCTGTAGGCTTTAAAGCATCTACAGCGCTCGCGTTTTGTAAATCGGTGTCGTTAGACAGAACGGGTTGATCAGCATGACTCTAACACACGGCTCCTCATCACTACTTACTTAATAACTCAGTTAACTAGAACCCAGTGTTCGTTTTAACTGAATTACCTCTGATCATGAAGCACAGTTACTGCTACTACCCCAGAGATGATTATTTTCCTCTAACAGCACATCCCCAAGTGTTTTATTCCTCTTATACCACAAGTTAGTTCCTGTTGTCGCTTCTGTTATGGCAGCTATAAACAGTCGTTCTCTTTTTTTTTTTCTCTCTCTCTCGAAGTTAATCAGACAAAAAACAAAATCGCAGCTTGTTACATCATGTTACCGAGGAACCGCAAAGAAGCGTAAACTCCTCTGTCCTGAAGATGCTGAAAAACTTAGTTACAGCTTCACCTCTGACTGTTACAAAGCGCTGACACTGGAGACTCCTTCCAGAAATGTTAAATAAACATCTCCTTACAGAAAACTTCACCACGTCAACGGTAGATTTTTTAATCTGTTTAACCCCAAAGCCTGGAGTTGTGAGGCTCAAACACAACCTGCTACACCACTCTACACCTCTCACTTATTTAATTAATGTCGTATTTATTTAATCAGTGCTTCAGACGAGTCCTTTCAGGTGAAGTCGCTCACTCATATCCTTCATGGAAATAACTTTTTGCTTGACTTCGCTTGATATATCGAGAAGGCCATGCAGACCTTTTATAAGTTGAACCAATCACATTACTCGCTGTCTAGTCCCAGGAATGAATTGCTTTCACACCTAATAATGCAGTCACGCCTGCGTTTTTATAGTGAACCCCAGACCCCGGAGTGATCAGGTGGACCAGAGATCAGTTCCCAGGTACAGACCTTTCACACTCGAATAAACTCGGAAATCACACGTGTATAAATGAGTGTTAAACTTCTCAAACACCTGACAGTCTTCTTCAGTGGTGGAGTAGTGAGGCAACATCATTAGGTACGCTGGTGATCTCTGGAACACGCGAGTGACGACAGCAGCCACAACGTTCAGAGAAAGAACATCCTCATTGCAGCCAAACCCTTTAACATTCTCTTTATTCGGGATTCATTACATACTGTACGATTCACCAATAATAGTGTACAAGCCAAAGATTCAGACTGTTACGGTTACTGTGGGATTATTTCTCTTTTTTTTTTTTTTTTTTTTTTTTTTTTTTTTTTTTTTTTTTTTTTTTTTTTTTTTTTTTTTTTTTTTTTTTTTTTTTTTTTTTTTTTTTTTTTTTTGCTCATCATTTGTAAACTGATTTTTTCTTTTTGAGGACTCCCTCTTTGACAATACGCAACACCTGACCAGAACATGCATACAAACATTCACACACTCTTGAGGCCACAAAAGCATTTAAACACACACTTTGCGATGGTGCTCTGGTAAATTCAAGCTCATCCCTAGACTAAAAAAAAATGGTGACGGGAATAATTTCACTGCATTGTTTTTTTGTTTGTTTGTTTTGTTTTCAGTTTGCATGCCGTGAAACATGTACGACAAGTGACACGTGGAAATAAATTAGCATATAATTTACAATTGAAAAATTAGTAACAGTGTACCAACATTTAACACTGAATATAAAATACAAGCAATTTATCGCAAATGGAAAAAAAAAAACAAAACAAAAACGCTCACTTCTATAGGTACAGGATAAGTGATGTGACATTCAGAGACACGAGTTCACAGCGATGAGTGAGTACCAGTTTCATGTTTGTCCTCTGTTTTTGGGAATCTTGGTCTTTGTGGCCTCCGTTTTTCAAAGCCAGTAAACTTTTACTTCAAGCCTCAGGATTTTGGTGTCCGGCTGTTCAATGTTCACTCGAGTAAAAGTTTTATTTTTATTTATATTTATTACACAAAAACATAACTGTTCTGACGTTGTATTGGTGGCTACAACAGAGTAGCAGCAGCAATAAAGTTAGCACGGGTTGTTGGATCAGAAACGGGCCGTGGTCCTGTTACTCCTCTACCTTTGTTTCTTGGAATCTCAGATGAGTTTTCTGGTAATCGATCGGCTCCACGTGTGATGTTCCGTTTGCACTGAGAGCAGGTGGATTGAACGGGGGTTACACAACTCTGGAACCTGCATTACCAACTCAACAATCAAGACAGTGTGAGGTAAAACAACAAACATTGACTGGAAAAAAAAAAAAACAGCCCACAATTGTCCTCCTTTTAAGGGTTGGTGAGAAATGAAGCTTTTTTAGCACCAGAGGACTGAAAGGATCAAGGCTTCCTCTTGAAAAGGAGGGAACAAAAACAGGGGAAAAAAGCACCATTGAGCATGGAGGGTTCTGTGAAGTGTGTTTCCAAAGGGGAGTGAGGGAACGAGGGAGGGCACGTGTCTGGAGGAGGTAGTCCTTATTCTGAGCAGATGTTCGAGCTCTGGCGTGTCCCCCCTAAACGCCTTGACCATTTATTTTGAACTCCAGTCGACTGGTGAAGGAGACACGCAGCAGCGGATCACCTGCGTACAGACACAGTCCTGGATCCTCTCCGCCGGCGAGGAGGTGGGCGTGTGATTGCGTCTGGATTTTTCCTGCTACAAATGAATTCATATCCTCTCATTATAGCACATACGATGTCTTTCAGACCCCAGGCATTTTAAACAGTACAAAAAATATCATGGATTTGAACATTCTTTAAAAAAAAAAGAAACAGAAACAGAATGGCTATGTCTTTTTTTCCTTTCCTTGACGGAGGTTTGGAAGCCGCATTGTTCCGTCCTCCTTTACTTTCTAATGTGATTTTCAGGCCTTGTTCGAGTGTCACAAACACAATGGTGGAATTCTTTGGCCTGTGGTCATGTGACTTGACTTAGTAAAACAGGTGGCCCCACGGCTGGAACATCTGGAATCCTAACACTCGCAACTTCCAAACGAGCACCAAATGAGCACCAAACAGCACCGGCGCTGCCTCTGCACCTCACTGAGCGGCGATTACTCCAGCCGCATGTTTTAAACCAATCCGACAATTAAGAATGTCATGAAATGTGATTAGGGAAAGTTTATAAAGTGTTATATTGTGGCCATGTGGAGTTAATAATCCTTAATGTCTGTCTGATGGATGTCGAGCCGAACTACAGGATGTGGACAAAATAACGGAAACACCACTTGAACAGGACTCGAAGTCATTAAAGTAGTTTCCAAAATGGCGACATGTGAGTCTTACAGAAGGATGTGTTTGAGATCCGGTATTCCGCACGGATTCTATGTGAGTTTTCAGCATTAGGAATTTAAAATCTGGATCTCCTTCTGGGAGTCGCTTCTGGTAGCAATCCATTTTATATCTCCGAGTTAATCTAGATGAACTTTAACCCCGCAAATCCCGGAAGTGTCAGCTAATACAAAATGAGAGAAGTGCTGAGGTCATGCGTTTCTGGAAGACTCAACATGGAGGACCTCTTTATTACTACAGTTTGTGTACATACAATCGCATTCTGAGCAACTGATTAGCAGGAGCTAACATGCTAGCACAAACTAGCTGAGTGATGATGATGATGATCTTTATAAGTAGCTAACAAGCTAGCGTCATTCCCGAACAACACACTAGCGGCGTAGCGAGATACAGTTAGCCGTTCACTGAAGCAGTACTTTCCCTCCAGAAACACATCACACCAGCACGGCCCATCATCTTCCCTTTCCTTTCACCACTCAGCTCTTATCAGCTGATAGAACTTCTAATATTTCAGAAATCCTCTGCGTGCAATCACAAATGTATTCCTATGCAGAGATTATGAGGGGCGTGTCTTTGAGTCCATATATAGTCTCAAAGACACGCCCACTGCTCATCAGGTGCACTTTGTCCCAGCAGTAAATTCATATATTTTAGCAGTTTCTTTTATTTTGTCCACTTCTGTGTCAGTTCTCAAAACTGTATGAATATGGGATTATCTTAGGAGAATTCACTGCCACAACAGATCCAAGTGTGTGTGTGTGTGTGTGTGTGTGTGTGTGTGTGTGTGAGAGAGAGAGAATATGTGAAACACTTTTGGGTATTACACAGTTATAAGAAACCTCTTTAGGGGTGCCGCTTCTGCATATGATGTGTCCAGCACTTTGGATTACGACAGACAGACAGACAGACAGACATCAAAAACAATTATAATAACAACAATAATAATTATTATTATAATAAAATAACAATAATGACCATATTATTAAGTTCCCACTTCACAGAAGTGAAAATAAAAATAAAACGTGTCAGCATGCTGCTGATCAGTGGTATGGGTTCCACAGGGCTGAAAAAGCAGGTGTGTGTGTGAAAGAGAGAGAGAGAGAGAGAGAGAGAGAGGAGAGAGAGAGAGAGAGTAAGCAGCTTTGTCCTCCGGCCCACGTCGTCTTTGTCTCTCTCGTCTCTCTCTGCAGGATCATCAGTGTCCTTGGCAGGTTTTGCAGCACATCTGTCTGAAGTAGGCACGGCTGCAGAATTTGAACTTCAGCACCAGTGGGCAGTACGCCACCTTGTTTACGTCTTTGCACTCTAAAGAGAGAAGGAAAAGAGGAATAGTGGAGGGTGTAGATAAAATTCCTTGCTTACAAAAGTCTGGATAAGCGACTAACCTGACTCATTGACGAGATATTATTTTATTTATCCGTTAATGATTGCACTGGCACTTTTCTGGATTTTTACTTTATTTTCTCACAGTTTGGTCTCTTGCCATGTAGCTAGCTTTCCTCTCTCACAGGCAGGATGAAGGCTGACCCGTGCTGCGTAACACTCTGAGGAATGCGCTATCCACCCTCTTCCACATACATGAGCTCACAGAGGTTCTGATTGGCTAGTGGCGCTGTGATTGATAGGTGAGAGAGAGTATGCCCCTCCCACACACAGAGCACGGACAGTTACGCTCGTCATCAGGATTCGATTTCCCAATCTCTGGACATCAGGGCGAATCCTTTTCTGTTCTCATTTAATAACTTACACGCTTATTTATTTATTCATTTAGTTACTGTGGCAGCGGGGGCGTGGTCAAGTGCAGGTGGTTGAATGAAGGGCGGAGTCTGGGGGAATGAGTAGTAGGTGTGTGCGAGTTTTACTAATAAGCGTTGCATGCAGAGGGCTGAGCTGAACTGTGTGTGTGTGTGTGTGTGTGTGTGTGTGTGTGTGTGTGTGTGTGTGTGTGAGAGAGAGAAAATGCTGAAAAGCACTCGCAAACAAAAACAAAAGCAAAAAGTCCCGAGTTTGCCTCCTGTTTCCTCATTTCCTCAAAATCTCACGAGTCACATTTACTTTTTATTTGAACATTTATTTATATACTTAATTATTGACTTACTTTTTGATTTACTTACATATTTATTGATGTACTTCTTTTTAATTTATTTGTTTATACCATGCATGCTGTTACCAAACAAACTGTCCAGGTGTGTAAATTATTTCCAGTGATCAAATCATTTAAGTGCAAATGAAACGCATTTAAAACATGAGGTTTGCTGATAACTCGCAATTTTACGAGACATCATTTTTACACTGTTTTTATTTTTCTGTCCACGTCTGAATAAGTATTTTGTAGTGTTCGGTGGGAACAGAGGCCTACAGTGAGGACTGAAACTCCTCAGACAGCGGAGAGGGTTTTTTTGGGGAGAACACGTGCAGCGTTTCAGATTAATTGATTTGAGAAGTGCCTGGAGCGCTCGGCGTCTGTAGGAGATGAATGTTGCCAGTCGTCAGATTAAGGCTTATATTTCAGGTGTGTTGGAATCCAGACAGTAATCACCGCATGGGCAGGAGTCCATTTTTCATTCAGCGGCACTCAGGAATGCTCTGCTGAGACTCTTCGTTTCTAATGTATGCTGCAGCTCAGACAGTAATTACCGGCTCCTATAAATCTCCGCCGCCTGTTCCCCTGTGACGCTCAGCACTCAGTGGTACTGTTAGTACTGCTGGTACTGTAGGGCTCAGTTTCGTTCTCCACCAGAGTCCACCTGATCTCTGTAAAGTACTGCACAAAGCTCTGTACGCTCGCTAACAGTTCTGACGTTACTAACTTACAACAGGAGTCTGTTCAGGGTTTCAAGGTTTATTTACTCAGAAAGAAAGATAACTGCACTCTTCCTTCAAGAGGACATGTTCTGTACCTTTAGTATGTATAAGTATAACTTTAACAAACCACAAACCTCAGTATTGTGTGCGTGTGTGTGTGTGTGTGTGTGTGTGTATTACAGTAAGATGCTGAGTGACAGGGTGGTGCGATGAAGCGGAGTTACTGTTACTCGTCTTTTACCACAGCAATTTGTCACTGATTATCATTTTTTATTTATTAAAGACGCAGTTAACTAATTAAAGTTAATACGACAAAACGCAGCTTGTTACGTTACTGAGAAGCCGTACGCAAAGAAGCGTAAACTCCTCTGTCCTGAAGACGTGGGAAAACTTAGTTACAGCTTTACCTCCGACTGTTACAAAGCGCTGACACTGGAGACTCCTTCCATAAACATCTCCTTACAGAAAACTTATCAACACTTAATCACATATCGATGATTACATGTTTATTATCCGTGGAGCCTCCGCTGCACACGTCCCTGTGAACGAGCTGTTGCTATAGAAACGATAACGTATCAGAGCGAGCGCATTAATATAAACCTGCGCTACTGTCAGAGCCGCTGTTATAGAAAACTAATCAACACCTTCTGACCAGTCAGAGTTTGATGAAGAGAATGCATGCAGTAGTTACATTTTTAACTTAATGGATTAAACAAAGGCCTGAATGTTGTTGATTTCGTTTGTGCAGGTTGTGTTTATTTTATTTCCAGACATAACGCTGTAAATTTACTGAGCAGGTAAACATTTAGGCACCTGCTACCTGCTGATTTTACTTTAGTTTTTCTCCTGTAGGTAGCATTAACATCTCACACCACCACTGGAATTATGTCTCTCAGAGTAATCACGAGGCTCTCGATCCTCAGCGCCGGCTCACTGCCATGTGTGTAGTAAACACTGAGAACCTGAACTGCCTTATCACCATCAGAGCCTCTTCCTTTATTAGACTCCTTGAAATAAAACACAGACTTTCCATCACTGCTCTCCATTAAGGCACAATTAAGTGCAAGATTAAGGTCCATTTGGAGGACTGATCTGATATGGAAAGGAAAGCTGTTGAACAGTTTGGGTGCCAATAATTATCGCACTTTTCCACCAGACACTGTGACTTCTCCAGCCAGAGACATTATCACTAATCTGTAATCAGTAAACTACTTTTAGCTCTGCCCACAACGTGTGAAATATTTTGTGTGTTCTTTTAAGAAATAGGAGCTGAAAATCTGATTTAGCGTTAACCACGTGACAGACAGGAAGCGTTATTGCATCATAAACCGCTACAGCCAATCAGCTTCCTATATGCAAATGACAGGAGCACTTATAAAACCTCAGACCGGTTCTTAGAGAACCCTTACAGCAACAAACCAAAGAAGAAAAAGAAAAGTTTCCTCTAAGTGGTCTATGTAAGGGCTCTAAGTTCTGGTGTCCTTCTCAGATGGTTATAGGTACGTAGAGCCTTTAAAGATTCCCCCAGACAGACAAACCCAACTTGGAACCTTTTCTGAAACAGAAACCATTTGTTGTAGGGACAAACTGAGGAACCCTTTGGTAGTGTACGCTCTCAGACATAAAAGTGTTCTTCAAGAGTTGTCTCGATGGTTAAGAGGTCTACTAATGTCCTAATTGGATGGTTCCTCTGGGATGGTTAATGGACTTACAGACATTTGTCTGTGGTTCTACATAGAACCTCTTTTTATTTTATTTTTATTTTTTTTACATTATTTTTTCCTAACTGATATGTCAAGCAATTTAATGTTCACTTTAGTAAAGTCCTGGTACTCACCGTCACCGTTGGCGATGGGCGTGGCATCACATTTACTCTCACACGGCTGTATCATGCTGGGACGCAGAGCCTCGGGACAATCATTAGACGGCTGTCCGGTGTAGGACAAACACTGCACCGTCCGTATCTGCTGTCCCAAACCGCACTGTGCTGAGCACTATACACACACACACACACACACACACACACACACACACACACACACACACACAATTAGCATCTATTAATCCTGCTAGTCCCATAGGCAGCCTCACAATCCAGACCTTTAGCTTCACTCGAGACCCTACTAAATTTCTACCACTAACTGTCGCACCAGATGACCAATCACAGACCTTCTGTGTTTTAAAGTTTGTGTTCACCTTTAAAGGTACAATAATCCATTCTTTACTTACTAGTAGAAATAGCCTGGGAATTATGTAGAACACCATAAAAATAATACTTTAAGCAACAACATCAGCACGAGTGTATTTTGGGAAACCTGCTTGTGTGGGTTCACATGGGCCCAGCACAGCCAGATACTTTCACTGTGAGCAAAAATCCACATTGTGCTTCCAAAAAACTTCCAAGGAATGCAATAAATCCAGAATGAACAGACGGACAAAGTTATTTCTGATGAAAGGGATGAAGTTGGATGAGGAATTAACAGTATTGCTCCTTTACAGTTTGCAGTTTGTAAACACAATCTGTGTAAAGCAGTGTACTGTTTAAATGTCGAGCTTTAGATAACGAATCAAAGAGAAACTTTTTTATCAGTTAGAGAGCCAGGTAAGGTAGTGCTTTGGATATTGCACCTTTATAGAAATGTATGTAATGCTAGCTAAACCCTGTGCAGCTAACAGTCAGCTGAAAACCTCATGGAAGCTAATTACAAAGAAAAACAGGACAACTAATTTCAAGTTTTTATATTGTTATAACTCAGCTATGGAGTAGTTGCATGGCTGAGTGGAGACACAAGAGTAAAGTTATCTCTCCTAATTCAGTATGTTAGATACTCTTGTCGCCTGTTTCTAAATAACGAAGTGAGGTTATTTCGTCTCATCGCTCATTAACGCTAACTCTAACCGAACTCCTCTTCCCATCGTAGATTCTGGGGGCGTGGCTTTGTGTACATGCTGTTTTACTTCATCTACTTCACCGCTAGAGCTCCAGTCTTGATGAAACTTAAGTAATGCACCTTTAAGATTCTGAAGGTTGTGGCCAGAAAAGTGTGCGAAAGGCATACGTTTTATAAATCAGCACGAGTGTGTTTGTTTCTCAGGCCGTCTTATGTT
The DNA here is from genome assembly GCA_022985145.1 of Pangasius djambal. Classification (NCBI taxonomy): domain Eukaryota; kingdom Metazoa; phylum Chordata; class Actinopteri; order Siluriformes; family Pangasiidae; genus Pangasius; species Pangasius djambal. Next base: position 23,340,462 of record CM040991.1, read on the forward strand.
TCAGCATTACAGAAATGAAGTGGATGTGTCCTGATGCTGAGCTCATCTTTATTCAGGCTTAGTTTATCCTGCACTATAAACACATCCTTAAGCACTGAAGCTCAGAGTGGACACTCGGCTACTGGGGGAAGGTCAGTGCTTTAGTTTCACTGAAGTTTGCACTACTGTCATCTGTTGTATATTATAGAGTCGGTGTTTAGGGACGAGGGGATGCGTGGGTGGAGGGGTTTACACACGACAAAAGTTAAAGACTTCTGATTTTTCCAGTTGTCTCCTCACACTGTGAGCCAATGGAAAAAACGAGCCGTTGCTCAGTGACCGAACGCAACACACAAACGCAGCTCATTGCTCGCTCATTGGGACGGGACGGTAATGAGCGCCGTGCTTCAGAAGCGCTGACCTTCTGCGACTGGCTCGGTGTGTGTACGTGCGTGAGAGAGAGCAGAAAGACGTGATGGCAGCTCCAGGATCTCTGCAGGACTTCTAGTAACCTCAAATGAGTTTCCAGCAGCCTGTGACGCTCCCGGATCATTCCTACTGAATTAACAGCTGAGTCACAGGCGGCTTTAGGCAGGATTTAAACCAATCACCTGCAGATCTCCTGTCAGAGCTCTTCCTGTTCATTAAAGAGAATTACGGCATCTTGTTCTAGAGGAGGATCCTGAAACTTTTCTGGATATTGTCTGCATTTAGACTCGGAGCGCTGTAGGAGTAAAGCACCATCGCTGTCCTCCCATCCGGGCCGTGATCCACTCATCTGGCACGACGCCAAATCATAAGTGCTCTGGATACGAACAGATTTATTCGTAAATCACTCGCAGGAGACTCGTTTACACAAGAACCATGGTGTTCATGAAAATGCAGTTAGTTTGGAAAGACTTTTGTATCCTACGCTTCACTCCTGAGTTTGTGTAAATGCTGTGTATAAGGCGACTCACTGACGTGAACCTCGAATGTTCAGCTTATAAACCTTAGAAATACCGATGAGTTCCTGTGATTTTATATACGGATTACACTGTCACGTATAAATCACTTCTTTATTTCAGTTTAATGAACATTAATGACTTCAAAGGAAGCAATTCCAAAACAAATCCATAAATTAAGACAAATAAGACTAGCCATCCAATGAGGACAAAAGTAATGGCACCCTATAACGAGTACTGTGTGTCTATGGAAACTGACCTGCTGCGGTGGCTGAGCTGCGTTACTGGAAGATTTACAGCAGGCTGCACTTCGGAGGCGCTCTTTCTCTGTTTAGTCGCCATTTTGTCATTTTCAGCTCTTTGCCTTTTATGGAGTTTTGTGGGTGTGGCTGAATATAAACGTAACTGGCAGTATTGATTACACTTATTAAACCGGTCAGATCTACATTTTTAGACAACATGAGCTGCTGAAGCCCTGTCTGAGTTTATTTAAAATCACTCAAATCATCCGCATGAAAACAAAACTTTTCCAAATCTGCAAAGCTCTTTCTTTCTTTCTTTCTTTCTTTCTTTTTTTTTTTTACATTTCCTTAAATGAACTGTATCTGAAGTTTGACCTCGTGTCTGGCACCAATGCAGATTTGCTGGAAAATTCAAACTTATAATACAAGCCTGAATACTTTTATACTGTTATTGTTTTTATCATCAGTTTCGCAAATAAAATCTTTTACAAGTTTTTGGTTTAAAAAAAAAAAAACCCAGAAGAGTGCTTTTTTAGGGCACGGCATTGAAATGTTTCTGAACTCGAAAAGCAGCTTCAGGTCTGTGGTGCTGTAGAGAACATGTCCTGAGCTGCAGATCTGAGAAACAGTCACTAATCAAAGTGCACTTTTTTTTTTTCTTTTTTTCATCATGTTCTTGGCCCTGACGCAAGCCTCGTCTTCAGCAGAGATAAAGTTCAAACATTCAGAACGACGCTGTGACCATCGGCCAGTTCTAACTCTCTCTCTCTGTCTCACGGTCGCACGTCACTGCCTCTCTAAAGCCCTCAGTTTATCATCCGAGTGTAAATTCTGCTGACCGCTCACTAAAACACACGTTCTCTTACGCAGGAGCTCAGCTGGAGCTCACGTCTCTTCTGTACAGACACTGAACTGTATTAATGCCACCTTCTTCTACGCAAGCCTCACAAACTATTTTATATACATATATATATTCAGTTAAAATAAAACTAGGTTAGAAAGCATAGTGCAGGTTACAGAACAGAAACTGGTTTCTGGCAGCAGTGTGTCAGACGCTTCACTGGCCGTCTCATGAGGTAGCACCTACTGACCAAGTTTTTAAAAAACGTTAACTTTTGTGCTGTCGCCCTGATGGGAAAACTAAACTTTTTAAACTCAATTTAAAATTCTAAATAATTTGAACGTACAAGGCCACTGCAAGAAAATGTCATCATTTTGAGGAAATATTAATTTATTTTAAGATAAAAAAACAAAAAGTCCATTTCAACAAACCTCTAAATCTTGAAATATCAATGACAATTTTGGGATTATTCTGCCAGAAACGGAAAAAAACCCTCTATACTAATATATAACCTCTACGTTTATTATATACGTTTAAGTAAACATTAATATTTTATTTTTTAAAAATGCATTTTAATATTTTATTTAAAAAAAAAACATTTTGAGATTTGAGTGTTTCAGACGCAGATAGAAAGATTGATAGACATGCACACAAAGACACATACACTCTCTCTCTCTCACACACACACACACACACACAGACGCACAGACAGAGAGACAGGTGTGTGTTTGCTGACGGGGATTAGTGTAACGCCGTGTCCGTACCTGTCCCCACTCTCCGGGGATCCAGCGTGGAGGTGGACAGCGGCCCAGACTGCAGCGCATCCTCACCGGGGGTTTGATGAGCTCTGAACACAGCGCTGGTGGGAACGTTTTAGTCAAATCACTGCTCTTACACAACACGATGCGGTGTTTAAAGCCGTGGCCACACTTCGGATTGCACTACACACACACACACACACACACACACACACACACAGGAGAGAAACGAGACAACTTTATTCAACAATACTCTTTTTAGATCTGTAAGATTTAAAGTCTCGGGGTTCTGCTTTAGGCGTCTGCAGTCCAGGAGGTCCATGAGCATCTCTGTAGCTGTTAAACACGTCTGATTCATACTACAGTCGTGTCTTCACTCAGTGAGACGCAGTCTGGCTTCCAGAAGCATCATACTACAGAATCAGCGCTGGGTAAAGTCCCGCATGGTTTATGTCACATCTCATTTCTGTTTCCTCATTTCCCAAATGAAGTTCTCCCAGTTTTCTGCTAGAGTGCTTCTCGTGTCTTTAACCCTTAGGAGTCTGAGGCGTGTTTTTGGATCATGGAGGTGTTTTGACATGCTCTGACATTGGTTCTTATTTCAGTTACTTACAGCATATTAATGGCAAAACTCTCATTACACTACATTCAGCACAATTTCTGCTACAGTAAGATGTAAGCAACATGTATGTACATGTTTGTATTTTTGAGAAAATCAAGTTGAACCTTGGTTAGTAAAAACATTTTAAGGACACTGAGATAATATAAAACACATTAAATATATTTTCAGAAGACTTATGAGTACTGGATTATGCAAAACCATCCTGTTCATTCATTCACATAAAACAATGCACTGATTTAATATTTGTTTTGGATTTAAATCGTTTAATTTTAAAGTAGACATTTCAAGGTTTCAGTAGACATATTTCTCATCTCTGTGCCACAATAACACGCTGAGTTTCGCTTTCATTTTGTGACGCGCTCCAGATAGAGGTTCACGGAGATGGACACAGAGGAAAGTGCATCCTGTTTGTTTTCTGTATTTTAGAAAAGCACAACATTTCGTTTTTATTGTGATTGGACACATAAGAGTAAACCCTTTACAGTTTCGAATGATGTCTTCCTCTTTTCTGTACGATCATAAGTGACGGAGTATTTTAACTCGTTTCCTTTCCTATCTTCCCTTCCTGGCGTCTTATCTTCACAGCAAAGACAATGTTCTTCATGTGCAACAAAACTGCAAGTTAATGTTTTTAAAAATAAATGAAGGGATTAATTTTTGGACACTCCAGCAGAGGTGTAGTCCTGCGGCCAGTGTGTGGACTGCGTGGGCAGAAATGCGTGCGCACCACTGGTAACTGGTAATCCCAGGAAAAGACTGCGCCTGAGAAAGACTTGAAAGACTCGTACATTTCAGGTTCACTAATCTCAGCATGAAAAAAAAGTGCACCTCCTCTTCATATCTGTATTTGTATTCGTTTAGAAGACAGTATCTGTTCATATAACGTATTCATATTCAGTTTCATTCCCACGCTAGACGCTGTAGAGAAACCTCTGTCCCGACAAACCAGAAGAAGCTCAGAAGCTTGAACTGTAATCTCAATCATCTTAACTAAGTCTATAACTAAGCCCCTAATGATGATCTAGACATGTTTAATCTCTCAGGACGTGGCTGTAGTTCTCCAAACCGGAGTAGAACCCGCATGATGCTCTCACCTCAGACCAATCCAGAGGAACCCACTGTGGCGGACAGGACTGATTGTTGCAGCTCTCGCGCTCGATTGGTCGATGTGTCAGGCAGTGAACGTCCTCCAGGTTCTCCTCGTCTGCAGGGCCGATTTTGCGGATGCAGAGAACCGTGCGCATCCGCGTCCCTCCGTCACACGACTTACTGCAGTCTGACCAGTCGCCGATAAACCACCTGGAGCACACATCATCCCTCTGTCATTTCTACAGCAAAACGTGTTACTTACAGAGATCATATCAACTTTACCATCATTCAAATGTGAAACACAGAGTGCTAAACCTGTTAAAAACTATTTTAGGTGGTTAGATGGTAGAGATTTATTTTTAAAGTGAAAACCCTCCATTTTCTCCAAGGAGTCTTTAAAGGTTCCCTCAGATGGACAAACCAAAGAAGTGTTTATTTTCTAAGAGTGTAGTAAAGCTCAGTCCTTGAATAATCCTAAAGGTGCTAATATGTTTATAAACTGACCTGATTAATGTAATCGTCTCATCAGCGTAGAACTGAAAGCTAACATTATTTTTGGGAAGGAAATGTCCAAGTGTCTGAATATAAAAGGAGGATAATAGTGGGACTAATCCTGAACCCTGTACTGAAATTTTTAGGATCTGAAGAATCTCCATTAACGCTAACAAACTGATAATGGTCTAGCAAACGAGATCTAAACCAGGCATGAACTTGTGTCTAATCAAGTCCAAGAAATCATCATGGCCAACAGTGTGAAATTTATTAGTTCTAAAAGTGCAAATTAAAGCAATAAGCCACTCGAGGGTGTGCCTTACAGTGAGTTTATTACACATGATGTGGAAATGACTGTAACACACACCTTCGAGTGACTTTTATAAAAACAATGCAAAACATTACTGTATCCTTGGACAGAAGAAAGACTGTAGTGTAGCAGTTGTATTGGTTTAAATCCTGGTGCATTAATACAGAATTCAGTTTTTCATCATGTGCTCATGATATAAGCAAATTAACCATCAAACCTCGTCATTAGCGTGAAAGTTAGAAAGAGATCAGGACAAAAACACAGAGCTTGCGGAGGTTCTCTGAGGTTCTCTGAGGAACTCAGGGGCTGGTGGAGCTGGGAACAGGTTAGTGATGGTGTTGTGAGTGATGTCTATCTTTCAGTTCAGGTTCAGTTCTACCTCCACTGGCACAGAGCCGCAGCTGAACCACCAAAAACCATTTCATCCCATATTTTTTTCTCCCTCAACTGAGACTCTGCACAGCTGACTGAGCTCTGATTGACTGCACGGCCCATTGGCAGGAGAAGGGAAGTGTAAGGTTTTGGCCTCCTGCGTTATGGATATTGTCCCACGAGACTTCATAAACTTGATTCGCTGATACAATTAAACACAGGTGGGCACTTTTTACACTTCTCTCCTCCATTTCTGATGCAGAGGCTTTTTTCCTTTTCTTCTTTTGGCGTGGGTTTATATCCAAAATAGTTCACAAATGAAGAAATAAATCATGTTGCTGTTTGGGGTTTGAGTGTTTTCTGCAAAAGCAGGTGAGGTATGAATGGTTCTGAACTCTGCAATGAGGTCAAATCACAAGATAACACATGATGGAATGGCTATTATTATAATTATTATTATTTTTTAGGAATTGCGGTGTTTTGCTGAATCTGGAAACCCGAGATGAAGTTTTGAGTATAACCAGCACGCGATAACAGCAGACCTCCTAAATGAGCAGAGGATGAATCTTTTTTATGGTTACTCCTTTACTCACTCAGGTGGACACGGTTCTGCGTTACAGGGCCTCTGGTTCTCCGGTGGTTTTCCGTCAGGATCGCAGTAGCTGTTCTGGACCACCGAGTTGTCGTCCAGCCTTTTGCAAACCACCTCCTGTTTCTGCGAGCCTGTGAACACAGTGAAAATTCACAAAATTCACTCCTCGGTGAAGTGTCATGTGGCTGTACGGTCAGCGTGCACGCGCTGAAAACAAGCCGCTTCCTCCAGAGGGCCGCTCGCTGACAGAGCACTCGGTGCCCAGAGAAGGCCGGGAGCTGGATAATGTTCCCCTCAGCGGTATTTCTAGGTGTGTAAATGCCTCAGTTTTTAAGTGAGTGTCTTGCTGAATGACTTTTACAGAGAAGCCCTTCTTTTCTTTGGCTCTTGATTGCGAGATTAGTGCGGTGAGAGTCGGAGCCAGCGCTGCACTGTGTGCTCAGCAGACGAAGCCATCGGTGCTGCGCCGTACGGGGCCTCCAGAGGAAAAAAAAATATGAAAAGCTGAAGTTAAACCTGGTGAATGCCAAGCCTGGCCAGCCTGCAAGGCCACCATGTGTGTGAGAGAGAGAATATTCTAGCCCTCCATACACACATTTTTATTCTATCAGCCCTGTCGGGGGAACCCATTATTTTGAGAAATTGAAAAGGCGTCCACTAAGCTGTGAGAGCTTGTTATGTCTGATGCTTACTCACAGTGATGCTGAAATCATGCAAAATAATAATGCAAGTCAGGGTTGGACCGTGTCGTTTTCAACTCGAGCTGAATTCACTTCTTTGCACCATCACGCAATAAAAAAGATTTACTTCGACATTGGTTTACAATCTAGCGCTATTGTGAGTATCGTTCTAAATAAGGCTTCTCTAAATAAACCTGTTATTGGACTCGCAACAATGAAACAGCGGCGTGAAAAACAGGCAAAACTCAAGCCAAGCATCTGGACTGGTGCAAATGTGATGTAGTGTCTTAAAAGACTATTCCAACACTTTATAGCTTTTAACATCAAGAAAGGCAACGGGGTTTAAATCCTCACAGTGGAATTCGCCAGACGAAGGGCTTCGAGTCTGCCAAGGAGGAACGTTAACAACAAAACATCTCGCAAATGACATAAGTGTTGCTCCGGGGGATTTTCAGATTAGCGTAAATGAGGTGGAGTTCAAGGCGCACTGCGTGTGCACTCCGTGGTGGTCGAGATCCCTCTCCCCACCCACCACTCCGCCCCCACCCTCTTACTGCAGTCCAGTCTGCGGCGTTTGCATTTTTTCGGCCGCGTATCGCAAGCACTCTGAATGTTTTCAGTGGCCGCAGCTTGAGAGGGGAAAAAAAGAGCAGAGAAGGAAAACTATTTGTTGTTGTAAGGAAGCCATTTGCGTTTGGCGAGGCTGAGCACAGTCTGGTTGTGTTTGAGGTGAGAGCTCACATTAATGTGTGGTTCTGGCGTTCAGAACTGCAAATCAGAGGCAGACCTCGGACTGTGCCATGAATTCAGACGATAGCAGAGATAGCACAGGAGAAATACCATATCTGAAGTTCATATCATAACTACTGTGCTATGCATAAGTATTCACACCCCCCCACACACACACCCCACCCCCCTTGGACTTTTCCACATTTTGCAGTTTTAGAACCTGGAACTGAAATGGACAAAAAATTCAAATCAATATAGTTTGCAAAATTATTGCAACATTACAAAATGTGGAAGAGTTTAAGAGGTGAACAACAAATAAGCGAGGCGCCTCCACCTATACGATTCTCCAGGTGGTTTAATAAAGTTCTCAGGGAGTCTGATTTCTACCTGCAGCTGTACAGGTGAGCATTGCACCTGTGTGTGTGTGTGTGTGTGTGTATGTGTGTGTGCGTGTGTCTCACCTCCTGCACAGGTGGCTGAGCACTCAGACCAGGGCAGGTGGTGCCAGGTGAAGCCCACGTCGTTGTCTCCGCTGCCCGTGCGCTGGATGGGAACGTTAAACTTGTACCTGATACCTGGATTCTGTTCCTGCAGTAGCACCTGCACACAGAGGTTGTGTATCACCACAGGTCTGAGATCAGCTGTAACATTACAGTACATTACACTTCCCTAAACTAACATTATTTACTGCATTAACTCACAGAGTCTCCAGTGTCAGCGCTTTGTAACAGTCAGAAGCTCTGTCCAGAGGACAGAGGAGTTTACGCTTCTCTGCGGTTTCTCAGTAAAGTGCGGAACAAGCTGCGATAATTTTTTTCTTATTCTCAGAGAATAAAGCGAGGCTGGTGAGGGAACGACTGTTTACAGCTGCTATAACGTAAGTGACAACTTGTTTCACGAATATTAAATGTAACTATAAACGAATAAAATCTATGACACATTGTTCTTTAAAAAAAATTAACATTTTTAATCGTTGCCTAAGTGCTGTGGTATAAGAGGAATAAAACACTTGGGGTGTAAGAGTAGCTCTGCTTCATCGCACCACTCTGTCCCTCAGTATTGTACTGTAACAGTGTTTATTACTTTCATCTAAGCAGTGACTCAGTTAAAGTGTCATTTCAAAACAGTCCTTATTATAAAAATCATTTTCACGGCTGTTCGTTTTAAGCTGACATTATTAACACTTCTAGTTCTAGTTAATAAGCTTCAGATAAAACCCAAAATTAGTCAATAAAGCTTAATAAGAACTGTAATAACTCTGAGAGTAGTTGATAATAATCGTCACCTCCGTGATGTAGGATTATAAAAGTTATAGAATATAAAATATATACAGAATAATAAAATCTGCTCTGTGTCACTTTGGAAACCACAGGCTTAAGGAATGTGTGTGTGTGTGTGTGTGTGTGTGTGTGTGTGTGTGTGTGTGTGTGTGTGTAGAAGTTTACTGGCTAAACACACACACACACACACACACACAGGGCGGAGTGAGGAGGTGTTTTAAACGCTCTCTGTTTGAAATTGTCTGGCTCTCTCTCTAAATAAAGTCCACATCTGTGCACAAACCTCACTTGAACTCTGGCTCGTAGTTTTAACAGCTATATATGTGTGTGCACAGAAAACCTCTGTCTGGCCAAACACACACACACACACACACACACACACACAGAGCACATTTGTGTGTGTGTGTGTGTGTGTGTGTGTGTGTGTGTGTGTGTGTGTGTTTCATGCTGAAACTTTGTACTTCTCTGAATTTTTTGTCTGGACTGAAGTGCTGGAAATACCAACAAAAATACAACACACACTGAAACGTGCTCTGTGTGTGTGTGTGTGTGTGTGTGTGTGTGTGTGTGTGTGTGTGTGTGCGTGTGTGTGAGTGCATGACACACACAATGTTCAGATGATCAAAAATACTGTTATTTTACCTTTAAAGACATTGTGCTCCCCCCCCTTTTTTAAAAATAAGCCAAATAATAAAATAATAAACCGCCGATGTTAATTAGAAATGTTCCACAATAACTGATAAGAACTAATTCCTTAAAAAATACAGTGCAAAAGTCTTAAGTACCCTTTTATTTATTTATTTATTTATTTTAGTACAAATGACCAGTGAAATAATGACTTCTGTGTTACTGAGTCCATGTAATATATAAAATATTATAGAAAAATGTTTCTATGTGAGTAAAGAAAGCAACAGACAGAAACCCGAGTCTCCAGAAGAACTGAGGCCGATTCTCCAGCAGGCTCCGGAAACCTGTGTGCCTGAGACTACAGCTGTGTTTTTTAAAAGCAAAGCCTTTTCACACCAAATATTCCCTTTCACTAACACTTTTATTGTTTATTACTGTTTCCTGCTCCTTATTGTACATTTTGTTTACGTGGAAATGTTTAACTTCATCATTTTTGAAAGCGTCTTTGCTTCACAGCATTTCTTTCGCACAGCACTGTTTATTTGTGTTCAGGTGTTAACATCAGTCTCACTGGTGAATTAACATTTCTTAATGTGTACATAACTAACCACGCATCATACTTTTTATCCTTAATGTTTGGGAAACAAGTTCATTACTACGTTATTGTCACTTACGTTATAGCAGCTATAAACAGTCGTTCCCTCACCAGTCGCTCTTTTCTCTCTCTCTTGAAGTTAATAATGAAAAAACACGCAGATTAAAAGCGTGAAAAAGATTAAAGATTAAAAACTCTTCTGTCCTGAAGATGTCGAAAAGCTTAGTTACTTAAAGCTTTACCTCTGACTGTTACAAAGCGCTGACGCTGGAGACTCCTTCCATAAATGTTAAATGAACACATTTCTCCTTATGAACGATAAAACCATATGAACGATTGCACCTTCTGTTCAGGATCCAGAATTCGACAGCGCTGTGGTGTAAACATGTTTGAGATCCCTGCCTTAAGCATTCTTACTGATGGTGTTACTCTCCATGCTTCCTGTGAATGACTGTAAACTACGTACCATAATGACCAGGTTCTCCGTGGTGGCCCCGAGTGCCTCCAGAGACTCCACTTCATCCGTCGGTCTCTTGTAGTGGAACGCCGTTCCTGCAATGTCGAACTTGCGAGGCCAGTCGATGGTCCATGCGCCGTTGATGTAATAATCGTTTCCCTCGGATTTTAAAGCTGTGTGAGAGTAAAAGACGGCAGGTTAATCCACCGAGACAGACAGTTCCGAGACGCCGGTTCTCCAACCGTGTCTGTGGTTTTTACACTTCACACTGTATGACACTCTGATTGGCTGTGGTGAGATCCAGCACAGAAACCCTGAAAGATGATGGTTGAAAACTGATCTCCGTACAAACCCACAGTGAGCAATGTACCTGACGGGAGAAATGATGCATTTCTTTCTACAAATTTATGCAGCAATGACAAACTGACCCTCTTTATTTAGCCGCCTGTCTCTAATTTCACATAAAATAAACACCTAAAGAACTGAACAGCAACAATATTCTAGTCCAGAAGTTACATCAGTATTTACATTGGGAAAGTTCCTGGTATTCAGAGTCGGGTTATGCAGCTACTTAGGTTCTGAGCTCCACAGATTAGCTCAGAGTATTAAAATCACCTGCATGTAGTGCTGCTTGCCAGTGTTTGTGTTGTGAAGGATAATCTGACCGAGCTTTAACGAAACTTTAACTTTAATCATCATTTTATCCATAATATATTCCCTCCTCCAGATAAGCCGTGTCTCTGATTAAGATGAACGATGAATTCTGTAGTATTTATATATTTAAAATTGTCCTTGAATGATGTACTATAGTGAGTTTGAATGTATTTGCAGCCAGAACATAAATTTCAGCGTGACATGTTGTGGTTATATTAAACTGCCAGACAGCGGCGGTGGACTTCATTCCAGCCGAGATCACGCAAGAAACATGCGCTTAAGTTCAAGATCAGAACGGAGCGTAACTGAGACACACCTCTGACAAACTCCGCCCCCGTCTGCGTAACTCTCACATAACTTGTGAATAGCACTGAGGTCTGCAGTAATGTCTGAGGTGCGAGTACTGATGTGTGTGATTTCAGTATTAGATCTCCAGCCGGTCAGCAGGATGGCAGCGTTACGGGTCATTACACTGCACTACTTCCTTCAAAAGAGATGAAGAAAGCATGACAAAATGAGTGAGGGAAAAAAAGATGCTCAGGTGAAGGTCTGGAACAAATCCCCCCTAGAAGTGTTCCAGCAGCGTCGTCAAAGCAGTAGTCCTGTCTCCAGGAACAAAGCACATCTCCAGATATTCACTCCTGTCCTGATTAAGATGGAGCTAAATTGCAGACGAGCGTTCCAGAAGTTCCCCGCTCTCATCTGTATTAGGACTCACTTTGGTTCCGTGCCTGTCACTCCATTTAAAAAGAAGATCTTTTTTAGTTACGATAGTTTTACAACCTCTCAGTGCTGACGCAAGCAAAACTGGAAGAACAGGAGAACGCACTTTAACTGATCAGTGCTGCTGGACTGGAATATGACAGATAGAACAGTTGGAGATGTGCTATAGTCATATTTCACTGCAACTTTATTGCAGAATGTTACACTGCTCCTTTACGACACCTTTAACTTTCTAAAAAAAAATTATTTTTTATAATGAAATGATTTTAGGATCATTAATTTAAGTACACAGAGTGGACAAAGTATGAAAACGATCACTGCAAATGTTTTGCCTGTTATTTTAAGAAACCAGAACAGCTTTAGAACACGAGTTAGGGTTATACTAATGACAGACAGGAAGTGTTATTGCATCATTAAATACAACAGCCAATCAGGTTCCAATATGCAAATGACAGCAGAGTCGATGAAACTTCTGACTGGGTTTCCCGGGGAAGGAAGCAGACATGTACTTTTATAGAAAACCGTTAGATGGTTAACGGTTCAAGCTTTACAGAGAGGTTCTACCTTTCTAAAAGAGTAAACCTTTACAGAACCCCTAGAGAGACGAACTGAAGAACACTGTAAGATGCTAGATGGAGAGTTCCTGAAAGAGTTCCTCTAAGTGTTCTGTGCAAGAGGTATAATGGGTTCTAGTGTAAAACTCAGACATTTAACGGTTCTGTTCTCTGTTGTAAGTTTTTACTTAGAACCCTTAAAAGTTCAGAGGGACATATCAAGGAACAATTAAGAACAAATCAAAGAACGGTTCTACTTTCCAAAAAACAGTTCTACTTGGAACCTTTTCTGAAACAGAAACCATTTTGTAGAGACAAACTGAGGAGATCTTTGGTAGTGTAAACTCTTGGGAAGAAAGGGGTTCTGTACGGATGGTTAAGGGGTATAGTGGGTACTCGTGTCCTGCTTGGATGGTTCTGTCCTATTTGGATGAATAAGAGTAATGAATAAGGGTTCCATTAGAGGGACAAACTGAAGAACCCTTTAGTATGCTATACTGACCCTGTTATTTCTAAGCATATATAAAGGCTCTAAGGTTATTTGAATGTATAATGGTTCTACTTGGAAATGTTTCTTTAAGAGAAACCATAGAACCTTTAAGGAAACCCTAGATCTAAAAACTGAAGCAGTCCTTGCTAGTTTACACTCTTGGGGGAAAAAACGGTTCCCTAAGAGAAGGGTAAGAGGTTCTGTGGGTACTAGTGTACTACTTTAGATATTAGAGGGTTCTCTGTTGTAGTGTTCTCTATATAAAACCCTGAAGGGTTCACCTTGGACAAACTGAAGGACTCTTTTGGATACCAGACACAAGATTATAAAATGAGTTTCTTTGAATGGATAAAGGTTCTAACTTCTAAAAAAAAAAAAAAAAAAAAGGGTTCTACTTGAAACTTTTTCTGAAAGAGAACCCAAAATGAAGATCTTTCAGTTATTTTAGATGAAACTGGTCATCATTAGATCTTACTCCACTGCAGTGTTGATGTCAGGCCACACGGACAGACAGTGCTGTTTGTAAGCCGTAAGCATTAATGTCCAGAACTTGTGTTTAAACCACATCTTACACATTCTCTAATAAACCTCAGTGTCTGTACAGACGAGTGCACTCTGTCCCAACCCCGACGTCACCCGCACACAGAACCAAACCCAACAATCTGTCAGACACTTGGCCGGATTAATGTTTGTCCTCCAAACAGCTTAATTGGACGCCGAGTCGATTGTTTTAATTAGAGACCCGGCTGTGGAAGTGAAAGACTCTATTCATCCATGAGCCATGAGAAAGAGAAGAGACGCTGTCTGTCACAGAAATTTACATTTACACCTGCAGGATACGTGCCAAGAGAACTGCACGACTGCCAGCGTGTGTGTGTGTGTGTGTGTGTGTGTGTACACCATTTCACAGAACCCTCTGTTCCTCACTTAAATGCCGAGCTGCGTCTGAGGAAATGACATCTCCACGCAGTGATGTTGTGCTCATGACCAGCACTTAAAGAAGCCAACAGAACACTCACCGATGTAGTTCTTCGACATGGCCACCTCCTGGATCTCGATGTGGACGGAACCTTTAGGAATCTGGACAACTTCCATATATCCTGGAAAAGGAAAAGTCTGTATCATTATTAAAGTCATAATATAGAAAATGATTAACTACAGTAAAAAGTTACAGTAAAATGCTGAGAGACGGTGGTGTTAACGGTCCCACACTCTACCCAACATCTTGAAGGGTTCTCCTAGAAGGACAAACTGAAGAACCCTTTAGCATAACAGGTTGAACGTTTTTTTCTCAGATCATATAGAGTCTAAGCTGTCAATGGATAAAGTTCTAGCTACACAAAAGGAGCTCTACTTGGAATCTTTTCTGATGGAACCCTCTGAGAACCTTCTTTACACTCTTAGAAGAAAAGGGTTCTGCATGAGTTGTTGATCTACAGGGTACTAATTTGCCAAAAAATCTTTTTGTATTTTTGTTTATGTATTAAAAATGTCACATCAGATTTTTTTATCTGTTTATAGTTACATTTAATGTTAGTGAAACAAGTTAGTTCGTGTTGTCGCTTACGTTACAGCAGCTATAAACACTCGTTCCCTCACCAGCCTCTTTATTCTCTCTCTTCAAGTTAATAAGACAAAAAAATAAACGCAGCTTGTTCCGCATGTTACTGAGAAACCACAAAGAAGCGTAAACTCCTCTGTCCTGAAGACGTCAGAAAACTTAGTTACAGCTTCACCTCCGACTGTTACAAAGCGCTCACACTGGAGACTCCTTCCATAACTGTTACATAAACATCTCCTTACAGAAAATGTTAAACACAGGTTTTTTTAATCTGTTTATTATCCGTGGAGCGTCCGCTGTACGCGTCCCTGTGAATGAGCCGTTACTATAGAAACGATAACGTATCAGAACGAGCGCATTAATATAAACCTGCGCTACTGTCAGAGCCGCTGTTACAGAAAACTAATCAACACCTTCTGACCAATCAGAGTCCAGAATTCAGCAGCGCTGTGATGTAAAGATGAATATCTTGGCTATGATATAATGTTCTAGAAAGCGACTTTTCTTTACTGTAAATATGGAGAGAGATGAAACAGAGGGAATGAGTTCAGTCACTGAAGGCAAAATCCATAATAAGAGAAGGATGTACGGCCGGAGAAGCCCTCTCTCCCCTCTCAAAGGTTTCAGACGATTTACTAGCTATACCTTAAAAGGAGAAAATGTTCTCGTGCTATAGAGATGGCTCTTGGACTCTGATCCACATCATCAAGTGAGCGATATTAGACGCTTTATTCATTCCCTCAGTGCATGATGCAATTAATACTCATGTATATTGTGTTACTGCTTCTATTTTGACAACTTGTTTCTTAACCAAAAACATAAGCTTTATCACTGGGTGACAGCACATACAAAAAAAAAAAAAACATGAAAAATGTAGAGTTTGGCGAGTGTGCTGCTCTGGCCGTGTGTCAGCAGTCAGTGCCAAAAAAACAGCGCTGACTTGTGCACTCTGCGCTCGCTTCAGCAGGGACGTCTGTTGCGGAAAGCGATTAAAAACTTGTCGCGTTTGGCAGGAGTGTGGAGCGCTCGGTCTGAGGGGGATCGGAGGAGTGCTCTCTCTCTCTCTTTCTCTCTCTCTCTTTACTCCTTTCATTCCACATCCTCGCTCAGAGGAGATTTCCACGCATGGCCGGTTTCTGTATGCTGTATTTTTCAGACTAAACGGCCTTATAGGGGCTGCCTGAAACAGAGCGGCGGTCCTGAGCTCCAGCCAGCGCACCGTACTAATCTGCCTTATAACTCACTGCTTGGAAATGGTTATGACATCACGTGTGTGCTCGGGGAGAAGAGTTAGTCTTGGCTAATCAGTGCCGTTTGGCTATTTTTGCTCTTGTGATGGTTTCCTGAAGGCTGGTGCTTGGTGAACACTGACCTCCTCTGGGTAGCGAGTCATTGAACAGGCCTTTAATGGTCTCACATGTGCTGCCGTCTCCTCCACACACGCGGCATATGTCCTCTCTGGCGTCCGAGCCCAGGATGTTGTCACAGCCCACATGCTGGAAACACACACACACACACATACACACACACAGAGATGCTGTCAGAACATTCTGAGTGCTGAACAAACACACACGGTGAAGTGTTCTCTGCTGGGTAAAATACTCAGCAACAGCAGCATGAGAGATGTAAAGTTAGCATTAAAGATCACAAAAGTAATTCCAGAAGACGTCTATTAAAAAAACTTTAAGGAGACACTGTTCTTTCCTTTTCACACTGTTCTGAAGATTTATTCCTTTTTCTGTGGAACGCTACCACAAAGGGAACCTCCAGTGTGAGCACTAACAGGTTCTCGGTTTCTCTCTGGATGCTCCTGCTGCTTTAAATCCTCCCACTGTAATTTTTTGCTGGCTTTCTTCGCCACATAAATGCGCCTGTTCTCCAGACTGATGTTTCATGGAGCACAGCTTGCTTCCATCCTCCATATTAAATGACACCGGGTGCGTGTGTGCATCACTTTTCCAAATATGTGTATGTGGAGTGGCCACAAACACGCACCGACACCGGATTCTGTTCTTCTTGTCAGCTCATTCTTAACAATTTCCTAATATGCACAAAAAAACCTCCACAGCGCTGCCAGTTCATTTTATTAAACAAATAATATTGTAAGTGATTTGTGTATCCTGTTAAATTTGGCATGTCTGGCTAACAAAACATCCAACAATACAATCAGAACCAGAAGCGTCCTGTTCAGAGAAGAACCTCACCGCCTCCTTTAGTTCTATAAAAATCAACTTTCTGAAGGTTTCATGCTGCTGCAGTTGCTTCAGAGAGTGTTAGGTTCTGGGTAACTGCACTGTTTCTCCACCTTCACAACTCTGAGCTTTGGACACCAGTACGGGGTAAAGACGCTTTATCAGGCATCAGGAGTGCAAACTGGTCACACAGAGCAAAGTGCGAGTAAATATATATCATCATTACGAAATAACCGATTTGGATGCATTTCTTTGTTTAAACATGAGCCTGTACATTACAACAGAGCTCAAATCATCTTCATCTTTTAACCACATTCTCTTATCCAAGCAAACACTACAAATCTTCGGTTGTAAACCATAAGGAGAGATGACTGAACAAACATTAACACAAGCAGTATTTCGTTTAAAGAAAGCAGTGTAGAAAGCTAGCAATCCCAGACAGACCCAGCAACAAACAACAAACAGCAAACAGATGGTGACTTAAGTGCAGAGGTTGCATCAGTGTTTACGTGAGGAAAGTTCCTGGTGTTCAGAGTCGGGTTACGCAGCTTTTTATCCAATGGATTAAAATCACGCCTTCGAGATTTTTTTTGCCAGATTTTTCTTGAGTAGAAGTGACAGACGGGGTATTTCAGTAGCGTCTAGACCATCACCTTTAAACACAAACGCTCACCTTTACACCCGGAAAAAAAAAACAGAAAAAGGATGAAACTCATTCATACAATGCAAGTCAATTTAAAAATTATACTCTGTGGGTAAAAAAACTTTTGCGTACTTTAAAGGAATGATATTATTAATTAATGAAAAGTGTCATATTTATATAATTAAATGGGCCTTGAACGGCATCATGCAAGAAAAAAGCGTTGAAGTTCATGTTCAGAACTGAGACACACGTAACCGACACGCGGCTCTGCTTTAGATAAACTCCGCCCACGCGTACGTAACTCTCATGTAACCTCTGAACAGCGCTTGCGTCTGTAGTTCCGTCTGAGCTCTGAATACTGGTGTGTACTGACTGAATCCTGACGGGTTTTTAGACTCGTTCCCCTTCTATCTGTTGTCATGGCTCCTTCTACAGTATCATTTAAGACCTTTTACTGAAGGAAGGATACATTCTCTCGAGATTTCTTTCTTTCTCTCTTTCACAGAGGGTGGAGATGAAGATTGCTGATCTGCGTATGCTGCAGCAGCGTCTCACCTTGCACTCTCCGTTGATGCAGATGTCCAGAGAATCAGCTTGGCAGCGTGTACCGTCGATGACTGCAGGAGAACGTTCTGTGTAGAAGTTATAGCCCTCGGCCAGGCAGTTGAGCGCACAGGGCTTCACGCCACCTGCAGGACAAACGCACACTGCTGTCAAGCCTTGTTTCATCAGATAAACTGCTGCTCTTCTTGGAAAACGACTCACTCACTCGTGTACAGCTTTGCAATTATCTCAGGTCTTTTTTTTTCTTCCTTTGCCTTTATTGATGTTAGCAGCCAGGTCAGAGAGAAGCATTACTCATAGCGGGACGTGAAAGTTCATTCTGACATCATAATTATAGCGATATGAGGAGAGATGAACAGATCTGCCAAACAGACAGACAGCAGTTATCTCACTCTCTTTACGAGCACGTTGCTGAATTAAACGCTTTCTCCGAGCCAAACAATTGGTAATTGGCGTGCTGCTTATTACAGGGGAAAGGGCGATAAGGGGACGACTGAAGGGGCTTTTCATAACCCAGTCTTGTCGAGTTTTTCACTCTGTATTGGCATCTCGCTCTTCTATTTCTGAGCAGGATTGAAGCAGCAGATATCTACGCCTCCGCTTTTATTTTAGGTTCAGCGCATTGGGCTTGTCTATGCTGTGGGTTATGACCGTGCTGGCGGCAGCAAAGTGTTCCAACATCCTGAGACTGAACTGAGAGCTGAGGGCAAACACGCACACGCACACGCACACACACACACACACACACACACACACACACACACACACCTTAACGATATGGCGCTCTGGAATCTTTGGAATTTGCACACCATCAAAAAGGCGTTCACTTTGTTGCTGGTACACAGAATACACACAAAGCTCTGTGTGTGTGTGTGTGTGTGTGTGTGTGTGTGTGTGTGGGTGAGTGTGTGTTCTGTGAGCACTGACTCTTTAGCGCTTCATGAAAAAGGTTTCTTCCTCATGTCCTCTCGGGGACACCTCTGGCTTGCTCATCAGAGATAAATCTACATGTGGATTTCCGTAAAGCTGCTTTGTGGTGATGATTATTTTTAAATGTTATATAAATAAAATATTATGAATTGAGTTTAACATTTCCAGTGATTCCTA
>CM040991.1:23371187-23385251 GCA_022985145.1 Pangasius djambal
TATATATATATATATATATATATATATATATATAAAATAATCAATAAGAACAATAAGAAGACATGTCCTTTAGTAACCTTCTGATCTTATCATTTGTGTTCAGCTCCAATTTAACGCCAGAAATAAATCTTCAGGAGATCAGAGATGTTAATTTCCAGAGTTTGCAGTTTCCAGAGCTCCAGACAGACCCTGCAGTGTGGGTTTTGGGTTGTCGTGACCATCAGGGCAGTGTGTTCTCCTCCTCGAGGAAAAAACACTCGGACAGTCTGACCTGCAGTGATTGGACCGAGCTCAGATGAATAACCTTTTCTCTTCTCTGAAAAGTCCTTTTCTCTTCTCTGGTTCTGTCCAGTTTGCCTCAGATTTGGGGCTCCTGTTTCTTTTCCTCAGGAGCTGATCTCCTTAAACAGGGTGTCGTGTGAGGCTGACGCTTCCACAAGAACCAAGAGGAACCACAAACCTCCATGTGCAGATGAAGTGCAGATGTGGCTCTGAGATCATGTGGCCAAAACAAAAAAAAAACCACTCAACACAGTCATTTTTGCAAGAGATCTGTACGAGAACAATAGGCAATTGAGTGTATTCTTCTTCTTCTTCTTCTTCTCCTTCTTTCAGAGCCAGAATTTGTCGTTTTTGCAGCTCTGAATAAACGCTGCAGCAGTGAATAGTTTTAATTCATCATTACCTGGTAAAAACATCAACGTGAGGAACAAATCAGCCTCTTATTCACATTTACTGCTAAACAGGTTTTATTATTTAATATCTGTTTTTAGGCTCCAGTTGTTTAATATTTATACTAAATTAATAATACTACTGCTGACACTGGACACTCCTGCCATAAATGTTAAATAAACATCTCATATCAATGATTTTTAAAAAACGAGCTGTTACTATAGAAACGATAACGCACGCATTAATATAAACCTGCGCTACTGTCAGAGCTGCTGTTATAGAAAACTAATCAACACCTTCTGACCAATCAGACTGTTGTGAGTGGTGGTGAGTTGTGCTGTAGTGGTGATGATGATGATGATGATGATGATCTCCTCCCCTGACTCTTACTTTGCCTACTTACGCTGGACTGTCACAGTGACGCATGGACGAGGACACTCCACCGCCGCACGTCCGGCTGCACTCGCCCCACTGCGTCCACGGCCCCCAGCCTCCGTCCACGCTGTGCGGCCACGTCCCGAACGCCACACACTCGCCCTGATAACACCACTGACACACACACACACACACACATGCAGCAGTAAATTATACAAATCAGTGAGATCGAGGTCACTTTCTCACACACACACACACACACACACACCCACAGTGTTTAGAGTTTGAACAGAACCCTGGTGTGTTCTCCTTCTCGGTGCGGTTTTTTAAAGCAGGCTTGTTTACGGTTTTCATCGCTGTATTTCTGTTTTACGAGGACGTTTTCAGCCCTACACTCACCTCAGACAGAGTGGTGTGTTTTGTTTTTTTTTTTGCTTCTTGCGTCGTTTAATTACGTGTAGTGCGAAACCAAACCAAAAGAATCAATTTCTCTCGGATTTTGACTCACAAACCGACTTGGACAAACTGAATAATATTTGTAAAGGTGTCATAAATACTTCTGTACTGTCCCTCTATCATTATTAGCATCGCACTGTACAGCAGAACAACCTCTACTATCTCTGCTTGTTGATTATTGATGTTAGTTATCTGGCTGAACTTTTTTTTAAGTCAGGACTTTGACACAAACTAATGAAATCCACCTGCTGTTTTTAATCTAATCCTCAGCCACACTGTGTTTAGACATAGACTAGAGTTTCTCAGCACAGTGAGTCTGAACAGAATCCCGTTTCTCCAACACGTCTGCGTTAATCCAGCTTTTGTGTTCAGGAGAACGAGGGGACAGACGCTGGGGCACAACTGTGTCAGTGGGTTAAGTTCTCACTTTATCTCCATCTCTCTCTCTCTCACTCTGTCTGTCTCCGTTTATCTCACAGACTGGAGAAGAAACGTAGTGAGAAATGAAGCTGTATCTTTAGTGACTAGCATCTCAGATCAGGACTTTATAAAGGCGATTAGCACTGAGAGGAGAGAGAGAGAGAGAGAGAGAGAGAGAGAGAGAGGTACGGCACGCTGTCAGCCAGAAATAACCCTTTTAAGATGGTCTTATCAGGAGATGTCTGATGGAGCCGCTGTTGTCCGTCTGTGGAGCTGCAGGAGACGAGCTGGCTTCTCTCTGATTGTGCGTTTTTAACAAAGAAATGATTTTGGCACAGTTTCTCAAAAGTTAAAATCATTTTAACCGGTAAGGAGAGAGAGAGTGTTCAATGTGATGCTCATGATGATCTTTGTGCTTTGGAGAAACTCGGAAGAACATCCATGAACAAGAACGCAGTAAAGTGTGTGTGCTTCCCAGTTTTCAGAAGCTGATGCGGGAATTCTTCCTAAACTATAAATAATCTCTACAGTCAATTTTAAATCAGAAGTCAGACAGTAAGATTTGTCTTGTAGTTTCTTTAAATGCGTGGTTTAGCAGGAAGCAGGGTTAAACTTGCGGTCCGTCTTCCCCTCCCCTCGCGCTTCGTCCCGGACCACGCCCCTACGTCACATTACACGCTTAGGCAGAAATGGCTGATCTTCATATTCCTTTGATGCCAATGTGTCCAGAGCCAGACATAAGTACATACACTCGCTGGAAAAATAACAGCGGCTCGACCCGGGCGCTCCGCTTGTCCAGGGCGATGTGGTGAATAGCTCCAGTGGGATAACGGTAACGAAGGACGACAGCTCATGGCCCTCTCTCATTCTTCCCCTTCAGCCATGGACAATGCTGGCCGTAATCTTTATTAAAACTGTCTCTCCAACCTGAGCTCGTTCCCACTGCCCGGGATATTTCTACCTGACCCTTACAGCACAACATTCCCACTAGCTCGGAATATCAGGGACAATCTACACTCCAAACTCTAATGTTGGAAGTAAGTTAATATCAGGAAAGGCCAGGAAGATTTATTTTAAACAAAATGAAATCCGGAATTTTCAGTGAATTTACGGAAGAGAAGAAACCAAAAGGAAATTGTTTTTATTTTGTTACTCGTACATGAATGTTCGGAAGAGGAAGCAACAAGATCATGCATTCAAACACTACAAAATTTAGATTCTAAGGTGAAAACGGCATAAGAATGTACATAAAAAGTATTGGCCCCCTTCTGGCTGTTCGTACACCATATTCCTTCATGCATTATATCACGTTACTACTCGCATAAGAGACTCCCAACATCCAATCAGCATCCGGTCTCAAACAGTCAGTTTACAGAAGCTCCGCCTCTTGTGCTCAGGTTCACATTTAGGGGTGTGGCTTGAACTACAGAAGTACAGAACTACAGAAGGGCTGGGCCTTGATTTGGTCATGCTGCGATTCATGCTTTCGTAACATCTCGTTTAGATTATTGCAGTTCGCTTTATCATGGTGTCTCTCAGTCTTCCCTTTCCCGTTTACAGCTGGTGCAGAACGCAGCTGCCGGACTTCTCACAGGGACTCGCAAGTACCAGCCTGTTACTAATATTTTACCTGTTAAACATAGAACTGATTTTAAAATTCTCCTGTATGTTTACAAGTTTGCTCCATCCGCATGCTCCCTCCAGATCCAGGCACGAGGTGATCGCCGGTCCGAAACTCCGGAACAGTCCACCTCTCCATTTCAGATCAGCTCCTTCTATATCGGTTTTCAAGTCGCTCTGAAGACATATTTATTCTCTCTGACCTTCAGAATTCCATGAACACTGGTTTGATCGCTGTTTTACTGCTGTATTTGCTTTACTCTGTTGTCTGTTTTGTTTTTCTTGTAGATTTATTTTTTGTATTTGTATTTTTTGTACAGCACTTTGGCCAACCTTGGTTGTTTTTAAAAACGCTTTATAAATAAACACTGATCAAACACATCCGAACAGTAACTCATCCGGTTTAAGGAATAAAACACAGCAGGGTGTGCAGTTATAGGAAAATAATCAGTGATGTGGAGGTGAGATGAAGCTGAGTTTCTTTTATACCCCTGAACTGTATTATTTTTCTAATAACAGCACGTCCTCAAGTGTTTTATTCCTCTTACAGCACAACAATTCTGATTATAATATTTTATTTATTAAAGAACGTCATCCTTTTTATCCATTTATAGTTACATTTAACGTTCATGAACCAAGTTAGCTCTTGTTTTTCACTTACGTTATAGCAGCTATAAACAGTCGTTCCCTCACCGGCCTCTCTTTTTTCTCTCTCTTGAAGTTAGTAAGACAAAAAAACGCAGCTTGTCGTGTTACTGAGAAACCGCAAAGAAGCGTAAACTCCTCTGTCCTGAAGATGTCGGAAAACTTAAAGCTACAGCTTCACCTCTGACTGTTATAAAGTGAGTGATGATGTTGCTGTGCGGATGTTAAACTTACCCCTTTCTCAATGCTGCCGGTTTGGCACAGCGTTCCTTCTGCGGCCGGAATACTGTTAGTGACACAGCGGTTACTTTTGCTAAGGCACCAGAGCTCTCTACACACTTCCTAGGAAAGAAGGCAAAAGCAAGTTGGTCAGAATATATCAACTCAGAGAATGCTGGAGTGTTGTTCCAGTTGTAGCCTCGATATTTCTTCAATAGATGCGTGGCTTTGTGGTCTAAACGGTGGAACTGTAGTCTAAACTCCAGACACGATAAATAAAAGCACTACACGCATCCAGGAGCAGGAAGACATACAGTAACAAAGACCTATTTATCTCCTCCTGAATGTATACTGATATTGTGAAAATGTATTTTCTTTCTCTGTGATGCAGCCTGCTATCCTGATTTAGGATAAGACCCAGGAGGGCGCTTAAGCAGTAGTTCCACCTCATCGAGAGTCCACACTGTTGGTTGGTGCTTTTCTGCATTTCTCCTTCTCCAACGCTCTTAATATTACACCACGGTTTGTCACGTACCGTCCCGGCGCTGGCGTCCAGTTTAGTGTGGACCAAAATCACTGTTTTGTGTGGACAGGAATTTTATTAAAAACGCAAGTATTTTCAAAATACATGTAAAATTTCTCTGTACATGTGACCAGGGCCTCAGTCTTAGCCTTTATAAACACATAAGTCGTAAAAATTCACTTCAGAGCCACCGAACTCCAGAGCCGGCTTCTTGCATGAATAAAGGGAAACGTGTCCACGCGTTACAAGGCCGAGCCCTGCACAACCTCGTGTAGGATTTCCCCTTTAACGAGCACTCGGCCCTTTTTAAAGCCTTGACTTCAAAGGATTTACAGGACAAGCGTGTATGACGAAGGAGCAGCCCTCGTGAAAAAGACTTACGGTATAGAGTTCGAGCTCTGACCTCTCTGAGTCAGTGAGTCAGAGACGTGACTCGCTCGGCCTATCCCGATGAAATAAAGCAGCAAACGTGCTCTCTCTCACGTTACAACTGCTGCATCTCCACGTCTGGTTTTAATAAACCTGCTCAGTGCTCACAGGATGAGGAGGAATCACATGGCGCTGATGGAGCGGCGGTGCGAGAGGAAAACACCGCGTGCCGATTAGGATGTCCGTCTACTGCAAGTTTTATTGCCTTGCATGATCACCTGGAGTGGAGAGGAGGATGCAGATCTCTCCAGGTTTCTCCTACAGGGCCATGTTTTCTCTGAAGATCCTACAAACTTGAACATGGTTTGATGTTAGCATTTTATGAAACTTTGTGATCTTAAGTTGGTCTTCGAGACTGACAAGATGGCAATAGATGTACATTTCTGCAGGTTTTTAATATCCAGGTTTAAGTAAATAAAAATGCTCTTCTATCAGACAGATATGGTGTTTTACTGCCTATAGGAGGTATTTTTTCCAGCACAGATAGAGCTGTGTACGTCATTAATACGCATTTTCATGCTTATTGTCTTTTCAAGTGTGTCAGCCGACTGTATAAAAGCTAAATCAATAATCAACTTGACAATTGAAGGGTAAATAAATATGGTGCTTGTTTATAACTTCTTTTTAACGGCTTTTAAACTGTGAATCTACAGGCGGATTTACATTTTATTCCCAAGAAAGCTATGGGTCTCTGCTACAGGACACAGTTTAAACTAAGTCTTTACACCAAGTAATTCCTAAATCATTAAGCACTTTGCAAGTAGTGATCTTTTCTGTTGCAGGTGAAATCACATAACCCGAGCAGATTAAAGACCAAACCATTGTATCACGTCAAATTTGTTCCTGATGTAAAAATACTAACTGGGATGATTTTACAAGCTGTTCCTCTGGCAGTGAGAACTCATTTTACCGTCCAAAGCCAAAACCTTGAGCATTACAAGGTTTGTAATCATTAGCATTAGCAGTTTAGCTCCTAATTAGTTCACTGCAGTTGCCAGTAAAACGAAGCGTTCCGTTTCTTCCTGAGACCGCTGGCTAAATCCATGGTTTGTTTCGCCTTTTTTTTTAAACCAATAACCTTTAAAACCCCTTGGAATGTTCACGCTGTGTTTTGATGGCAGTCATGTAAAAATAACTGGAGTTGCTCGGCTTGTTGCACTCAAACACGCAACTCCTCCGCCGTCACTCTGGCTCTCGCTTCCAGACCAGAATTGATTTTCACTGATTTCTGACCCGTCTCTCGAGAACGGTTTGAGATGAGGCCTCATCCCCTGGTTGGTTGAAAAAAAGGCTAAACCTGAGCCAAAAGCATGACATCTACATCCGCCCGTGTTCCCAAATAAACACTGGACGTAACATTGAGCATCTCGATGACCTGATGACCGCTGCATCATTCATCTGTCTTCCTTAATCAGCCCATTAGCTCTGTGGCCGTGTAACCGCTGCACAACGCTGTCCAACAGGCTGCAGTCCAAACCTCCGGGACGCAGACAGATCGACCTGAAGCCACCGTTGCCAAATCCAAATGACTAAATGCAGCGGGAGAGCGTTCAACACAGCGACTCCCTCTCGAGCTGTCCGCGCTCATTGCTGTGGATCTGCTGAACGAAGCCTTCGGCAAAATGCCCTCGCTGGGGCAAAAACCGCAGCATCCATCTCGACCATGCGTGCTGCCGCTCATTAGCGTCCGGCAGCGTCTTTGCATTCAGAGCGGTCTTCCAGTCGATTCCGCAAAAACGGGTATTAGCCTTTCTCTAATGGCATTTTAAATCCAAATCGATGTGGCTGAAATTCTCTAAAGGATTATTTAAGGCTAGTTCTTTAAAACACAATAATTTTATTATTTATTCATTGTTGTTCTAACATCTTTTACCATTTATTATTATTATTATTATTATTATTATTATTAAATATTTTGGGACGCTAACAATCCAGGATCTCATTTCCTCTCCTGTACATCATCCTTTTTTTCCCCGAGTTAAGCATCTTCGTAGTAATCACTGACTTTTTGTTTTGAAAACTGCCACCAAAGTGACAAAAATAGTTTTTAAAAAATGTGTAATTTAGCATTCTGTGAATAAGTTCGATGCTGGACAGCTGCTTGTTATTCATTCATTCTCTTGGCTCTGCTCATGCTGAGTGTGTATTTTACGTTAGCGTGCCTGTCTGTAGCTCAGTTAGTGTCACATATAGCCTCTGGGTCACTTCTGACCTCAGATCTGCATGAACGATTTGTGAAACAGCCGTGAATTTAATGGTTAAACAGACGTCTGGCTAAAACAGATGAGAGTGTCAGAATTCACTAACACTACACGCTGTAATAAAAGCGAGCCAAGAAAACACTGGCTCTCGTCCTTCCAACGACCGTCTCTTATTCTGATCACAGTTAAGAGAAAAATTACAGGGTTCTCTTTCTGGCATCTGCACTTAGACATTTCTCTCAATGAACAAAATAACTGTAATCTCTTGTAATTTAATTTCTGGTTCAGCTGTTTATGGACAGCCGTATATCCATACGAGGCATTATTATTATTATTATTATTATTATTATTATTATTATTATTATTCCTGAATTCTCTTGGCTTCCATCAGGTTCCTTTCTTCTCCTGCATGTTTACCACAGACTGTTATTCTACACAAAATCATTTTCATTTTAATAAAGATGAAGATTAAGCAGGTCACAAACCTCAGTTCGGCTTCGTCTGAAAGATACGAGGAGAATGCGTTTGTAAGACACAGACACAGTCTGTTATAACGTTTCCTCTCCTGTGGATGAATAATCCTGAAAACTAATCGGAAGTGCTGGCTTCGAGGTTCCTCTCTCTTCCTCGACTTCCGAGTAGAGTAAGTAAGTGTGTAGTGAGGATTTAATACTGAAATTACACACATCAGTATTCAGGACATCGGAAGAGACGCATCTTAATCAGAGGCTTCGCTTATCTCGAGGAGTGAATTATTTATGGATAAAATGATGGATGAAGGCAGAGTTTGTCTGTAAGCGTAGCAGACGAGCGCTCGGGTTAGATTATCCTTCAAAATTAATTCAGAATAGTGAGATAAATAAATCGACTATATCCTGCACACATCATAATTTCATAACCGTCGGATCACAGTATAAAAAAAATTAAATGTAAAATAACCGGATGCGCTGCATCAAGTGCTATTCTAGGAGCTGCTGGATAATGAGTGTGGAAGCCATTTTGTGAAATTAAACCAGCGATTAATTACAACTAGGACTATTCATGCAGCAATATACTGGTGATATATGAGACTAATATTTTTATTTATTTTAACATCTTCTCATTCATCATATTAGTGTTGAGTCATCATATTTTTCATTTGTAAATTCTCTCTTGCTTTTATTATGCTGTACTATATTCAATCTGACAGCAAAGAAAATCAAATAAAATGCTGTTTCCTTCTTCAGTCTGCATTTTCTGTCCCTGATTTTCTTTCCGGTTTAAAGGTGAGTGTTTGTGGCTAATGGTTTGGTTTAATGTTATTGAAAACCCCGTCTCTGACGCTGGTTCTGGAACAGTAGAGACTCAGCGATTCAGGTTCTAGCATACTGACCAGAACCACCAAACTGTCACTACTGGAGCCCTGAGGTGAACTCTCCACCTTGTCTACTCCAGAGAACTGTGTCATGGCTGAAACTGTGCTCTTTCTTTCTTTTGAACCTTTATAAAATTGAGAAAGATGGAACCATTAGCTATCCAAAAACCCTCAAGGAACCGTTTTTCCTAAATGAAGGTTCTTACTGTTTTCAAACAGTTTTTTCAAATTTCCAGATTTCATTTGTATTTTTTCCCCTGAATTTTCATGAAACAAAAAATCATGAAATGTGATGTGAATTAAAGAGGCTACAGTGGTGCATAAGATGGTGTGATGAAGCGGAGTTACTATTACCACCCCGAAGTTGATTATTTTCTTAAAACAGCACGTCCCCAAGTTGTTTTATTGGCCACCCATTACAAAATTTTATTTATTAAATAGAATAAACGCATCATACTTTTATCCATTTAGGGTTACATTTAATGTTCATGAAACAAGTTAGTTCCTGTTCTCGCTTACGTTATAGCAGCTATAAACAGTCGTTCCCTCATCAGCCGCTCTTTTTTCTAAGAATAAGAAAAAAATAAACGCAGCTTGTCGTGTTACTGAGAAACCGCAAAGAAGCGTAAACTCCTCTGTCCTGAAGATCGGAAAACTTAAAGTTACAGCTTCACCTCTGACTGTTACAAAGCGCTGACACTGGAGACTCCTTCCATACATGTTACATAAACATGTTTCTTCTTACAGAAAACTTCACCGTATCGATGATTTTTTAAATGCGTTTTTATCAGCGGCGCGTCCACCGTTTGAGTCCCTGTGAATGAGCTGTTTCTATAGAAACGATAACGTATTAAAAAGAGCGCATTAATATAAACCTGCGCTGCTGTCAGAGCTGCTGTTATAGAGAAATAATCAACACCTTCTGACCAATCAGAGCGCAGAATTCAGCAGCGCTGTGGTGTAAAAATATACCTACTTTTTCAGTTAA
This sequence comes from Pangasius djambal, assembly GCA_022985145.1. Taxonomy (NCBI): domain Eukaryota; kingdom Metazoa; phylum Chordata; class Actinopteri; order Siluriformes; family Pangasiidae; genus Pangasius; species Pangasius djambal. The sequence continues at coordinate 23,381,090 of CM040991.1, forward strand.
CAGTTAAGTTCCAGACTTTCCACAGCAGTGCAAGACAGACTGCACCACACAGTCTTTTATATTTTATGGTAGAAGGAAGTAAAGTCCGGTCTCTTCTTCTACCAAATCAGCTAAGCAGATATGGAGCGCACTCCAGTACATCAGGCCGTTGTCTGCTCCATCATCTGCTCACAGTGAGATGATAACAGATCCAGACGTCCATGCAGAAGCGAAAATATGGTCAGCGTCTGGACTGTTTCGAGACCAATCTGAGTAACAGCTGTTCTAGAGAGGCACTGATACTTCTTAATGAACGTGATATACGTTTACAAGACTTTTACTCGAGCATCAGAGGAGACTTTTTCAGCTGTAGACCAGCCTGGGGAACACATCAGTGTCCTCCAGCCAGTCCCTTCTGGGTCAGTGGTAAAAATAATAACTTGTCGTTTGGCATCGCATCTCTTCCAAGAGCTTTAACCATCAGCCTGGTTCTCCGCAAACGGCTTTCTGAGTTATTCCTCATCATTAAAGGCCTTTTATCCCAAATCAAACTTATACGAAGATCAGAAAGAGAACTGCCAAGCCATAATTTAAACTCCGCAGTAAATCTTCCTTTGAGCTTGAATGTTTTCATCATGTGCAACATTTCACTACGGTATCTTCTCTTTCAGATTTAATCCCAGGAACAAATATTTTATTTTGAAACGAAGTACATTATGTGATCAGACAGACACGTGTTTCCTGAACGTCATTACTGTAACTGCACTCGGCAGTCAGACGATCAATCCATTCACGTCACTGCTTTCCACGAGACGTTTAATTTACACTGATGGAAGGAGTCTCCAGTGTCAGCGCTTTGTAACAGTCAGAGGTGAAGCTGTAACTGTAAGTTTTCCGACATCTTCAGGACAGACGAGTTTACGCTTCTCTGCGGTTTCTCGCTAACATGCGGAACAAGCTGCGTTTTGGTTTTTTTTGTCTTATTAACTTCGAGAGAGAGAATAAAGAGGCTGGTGAGGAAATGAGTGTTTATAGCTGCTGTAACGTAAGCGACAACAGGAACTAACTAGTTTCACCGACATTAAATGTACTCAAAACTCGACACTCACAGACGTTCCGTGTAGTTAAAGGTAACTGTAAACAGATAAATAAAATACCGCGTCACCATTATCATGCTGAGGTTGATTATTTTCCTATAACACCAAAAGTGTTTTATTCCTCTTACACCACAGGAAGTTAGCAGCGATGACAATTTTTAATTTATTAATGAATGACACGTCATACTTTTTATCCGTTTGTAGTTACATCTAATGCTCTGGAATGTCCTGAAGTGTTTTATTGCTCACTAACGAGACACATCAACATTAGGGATTATGATTTAACAGCATAAACTTTTTTATGTTTCATTAATTAACTGAATAAATGCTGGTGATCAAACCAGTTCCTGCTTTTGTAATAAATCCCAGAGATCTTGTCACACTGCTCATTTTGCCGTATCTGAATGTTGAAACTATGTACTCATAATTAAACATGAAAAACATCAGATATACCAAAGCAACTTATAAAAAGAATTTAATCTAAAAGAATGATGTAAAAAGGAGTGGGCCAGTTTATCTGAGACGGAGACTCCCTCCTCTGTGAGAGTGAGAGTGCACTGCGTTCTTCTTACCCCGTATTTGCACTGTCTGGAGGAGGCGCCGTACTGAAAGCGACACTGCTCGTCGGCATCATACACCTGCCCCGGAGCCACGGTGGGGTACAGGAAGTCCCGCTTCAGGGGTTCATTGTCCAGACACGTTCCCCGACCTGAGCTGTCAAAAAAACAAAGCTACAATAGAATTGGCTCTTGGACAGCATTCACTATTCACACAGCGATGAAAACAATCATCTCCAAACACGCAAACACGAGAGAAATGTAAAACTAGAGCGTGAGAAATGTAAAGCTGAGCATACAGAATGACAGACAGCATCCTTAAAACCCAGACGTTTAGGCTTATATGGTGCTCTTGGCCTCACATGAAAGCCTTTGAAGCACCGGTGAAGTAAGGAGTGAAAGATAGGATGTAAGGGAAGAAAAAAGGCAGTCGTGTGTCCGTGTGTTTAGTCTGTTTAGTCAGAGAGAAATATGGATGCTCTGAAGAACCACTCACAGGGGGTGGAACTGCTGCGTCTGCTATTCAGAGACACGTAAGAAGAAAATGAAGCGTGGACGAGGCGAAGGCCACGAACCAGATGTTTTATTAGGTTCTGATTATTCTTAAGCTTGACGATGAACATCGAGGAATTTGTGGGCAAACACTAACATTTATTAGGAAGGGAGTAGTGATGTCTCTTTCTGCCAATCTGTTAAACCATAAATAAAGCTCACCTTTACAGCAACACCAGCACAGGCAAGGTGGAAAACTATGATCCGGCTGGAGGGAATCCGAGCGGTGAAACACGACAGCAACAAACAACACAAGCTCAGGAATCTGGTTTCTGTTTGACGTGCCAGAGGAAGCGTCGGCTGAAACAGGGATCTTTGGCTTCCCACTAGAATATTGGAAGGCTAATCTAATTCAAAACTAAACCAAATATATCGGAAAGGAAAGGAAAGAAACACACACGTTTTCTGCCCAGGGCGATGGGGGAACGACCGACGCCGTATTCAGTTACATCCCTTCCTCTTTTTTTCCATGTTGTTTGGTGGAATAATCCTTTACTTTGGCTTCCATGCGATCCCCTCTGCTGGGAGAAACACAATCCTGGCTTGAGCCCCCTCGGATTCTTAACGTACCAACACAGACCTCTCAGTTTATTGCTTTAGAGGAAGACAAAATAGTCATTTTAAAAATAGAAACGATTAGAAGAAATGTCAACAAAACTTCCTCCCAAATGAGACCCGGTGGATATCTGGTGTAATGCAAAGAGACGAAACTGGCCGCTGTTTTTAGACTCAGAAGAAATGTTTTTAATCTGAAACTGAAACAAAGACATCCATTAGTGGTCAGTTCAGTACCATTGTCTGTCTGGACACTTTTATACGAAAACATGGTGCTAATAAAGCTTCTCTCTGTGAAGCAGGCAGCGTTGAGCAAACCTTCTGAACAGAGGCCTGCTCCAGAACCGAAGCTGTTTATTTGGCAAGGAGACACGACGACACTTCCAAAATCTGATAGATGAAGAGTGAGAGAGAAACAAGAGACGTTCTGATCACGGATGAGCGATGTACGAGGCGGAAATAAAAGATACACCACTGCAAAATGTTGATCTCGTGCAAGATCATCAGTTAATTCATTCACGGTTCTTTTGGTTCAGCTAGTTTATGAGTTTAAAATCTACAGCTTTGGTTTGAGAAGAGAACGAAAATATAGACTGATTCTATAACAATAATAACGGATGAATAGCGGAGGAGTTCGTACATGGAGCTTTGGGTTAGCGATGGTGGTGTAGATGAACGTCTAATATAAAGCTTTTGACCAAGAACCCTTTCTGAGAACCATCACGCCAGCCTGCTTTCCTTTCCTTCACCTCACAGACAACAGAAAACGTATGTATTGTATGTATAGTGTAGTGCGATGAGAACCCTTTTGTAACAAGCCCAGTCCTGGAACCAAGGAGAAGGTTCTTGAACTTACTCCAGGAAGCTGGTGATGTAGTCCTTGCTGCAGGTGGACCAGGAGAAGGGGTTGGTGTTGGCTGTGATGTGCGCCGCCATCAGCTTGGCCGTCTCGTGCCCCTTAGTCCCGCAGGCGTTCCCGATTCCGTCATGGTTCATTCCAAAGCTGTGAGAAGAGGAACACACGAGGGGGCGGAGTCAGAGGACGGTTCATAGCCCTGCCAATCAAACCCCTCCCACCCTCCCCTCACGCTTAAAGCCAGGACAAGCTCGGGCAGCGCTTCTCGGCCGTGAGACGTTTGAGCCGTAGTGCAGGACGTCTCCTTTGGCTAGACTGTTAAAGGGCGGGATTTTCTCTGATGCTGAAACAGCTGGATGTGTAGGACAGTGGGGTCAAAGGTCATGAGCTGTCTAGAGCTCTTACAGGACGAGAAATTTCTAATGACCACCTGTGTGCTGAGCCGTCAATCAGTAATTACAGGGTTAAACAGAGCCGAGTGCAGGAGGGAAAGAGGAGCAGCGCTGTGAGGGGACACGCCTACCTGCTGGGACCTGAGACACACACGCACACACACACACACACTC
>CM040991.1:23402671-23425901 GCA_022985145.1 Pangasius djambal
AAAAAATCACAATATCGACGATATCTGAAAAAAAGGGTCATTTGAAGTAATTGGTCATGATATCTGCATTACATCATCATGTCCAGCCCTATTTCTACTACACAGTATGTATTTCTGAGAACTTCAGACTTTCCTGATGTCTAAATAAAAACATTTTACCATCATTTTGGTCGAATATATTCATGTTTTCTTATAATACAGATGTTAAAGTATATTATTGTCAGAAAAACTCTATTTTGGTCAAAACTTTTCAGATTTTTTTTCAACCTAACGACAGAACAACACCAGAGTAAAAAGTGTGTATGAAGAAGACGCTTGTTGGATTGCGTATGTCTGAGTTTTCATCGTTCCTCTGCAGACACGGTGACTGTCGGAAAAAAACCCTCCAGAAAGAAAAGTCCTCGCTGCCTCTCCACATTCCCACAGATTTATGTGAATGCCACAGGAGATACCAAGGAGGAATTCAATATGGTGTCCCGTCTCCCACGTGTCCTCCCTGTCAGAGAGGTAAGTGGGCAGGACTCAGGACTTTCCTCTGGAATTTTCCATCCTCTCCCTCCCTCTCTCTCTCTCTCTCTCTCTCTCTCTCTCTCTCTCTCTCTGAAATAGAAAGACAGAGCTCACATCTTGTGTCTCAGGTCCTGAATCACAAATCTCAGGTCTCACTCTGCTCTGCGTACAGTCACAACCACATCATATTACATTATATATTATATTACATCATGCATCAGGACAAGCAGCCATTAATAACCTCGCACTGCATCCCGGGACACGCGGATCCCAAATACCTCAACCCACTCCTCACATGACGGATAACCTGACACTACAACGCGGGAAAACACAGAGTTTATCATCCCTGCTGTTTCTGATGCTAATGGCGAGATCCTTTACGTTCAATATTCTGAATATTCAAGGGTTTGTATTAATCCTTAGCATACTCATGTAAGGAGTAAAACACAATCTGGAGTGTTGTTACAGGAAAATAATCAATGATGGGTTGTTATAACACAGCTATTTACCAATAATTACAATTTTTTCTTATTTATTAAAGAACAATTCATTTTTATATCTGATTATAGTTACATTTAATGTTGTGGAATGTTACAGCAGCTATAAACAGTCGTTCCCTCACCAGCCGCTCTTTTTTCTCTCTCTTGAAGTTAATAAGACAAAAAAAAAACGCAGCTTGTCATGTTACCGAGAAGCTGCAAAGAAGCGTAAACTCTGTGTTATGTTGCTGAACACAGCTCCGACTCCTCAGTGGCGCAGCGGCCGAAGCTGCCAGGAGCGTCCTCTCTAAAGCGAGTGTTCTCCTGATGAAACGCAGCAGGAGACACAAACCAGCTGGCAGCTGCAAACAGACCTGCAGGTGCAGAAAGGATCCGAGCCTGACGCACAGACACGCAGCTATGCTAATATTTTGCTGTCACTCACCAGTCGCTTTAACACAAAGCAGATGCAGCAGAGCGCAACGCACACCGCAGCTCTGATAAGAGATCTACAGAAGGGGCGCTTAGGCCTCAAATCAGGTGCGTTTGGGCCCCTATGTGTTTTACTGCCATTACGCATTTCAATGGTATCCCGCCTGGCACTCGTTCCCCTCTCCCTCTCTCTCTCTGTTTCTCTTTCTCTTTCTCCTTTTCATTTTCTTTTTTTTTACACTTCTAAGAATTTTCTCTCTTTCTCTTTTCTTTCTCACAAACCCGTTTAAAGCATTTTCATCATTAATCTTGATGGCCCTGGCTCTGACTCTGGATCCTAGCCTTGCTCTGGTCTCGAGTCCAAACACTGAGCAGTCCAGAGAGATGTTAGATAAACCAGAAAGCAATCACAGTGAACACAGTAAATAAAACATTTAAAAACAAGCTAAAACCGTTTAACATTGCAATAATTCCTGCAGGACACAGAGCTGAGAAAGATGCTTTATAATAAACACTACAGACAGCCAGATGTGCACCAGAAGGGGTAAAAGTCTTCCATGTTATCTTAACGTATTCTTATTCTCCTCGTTTAACTCATCAGATACTCATCAAACCTGTTATGCACTCAGATTATAGAGCATTCCTCAGGTATCTTTAACATCCTCACTTCATCTTCACGTAAAGAATAAAACACTTCAGGACATGCTGTTATAGGAAAATAATCAGCGACGAGATGGTGTGATGGTGTGATGGTGTGATTCGGTTTCCTATAAGTGTTTTATTCCTCTTACACCACAGCAGTTTACCAACAATTATCATTTGTTTGTGAAACGAGTTAGTTCCTGTTGTCACTTATGTTATAGCAGCTATAAACAGTCGTTCCTTCACCAGCCGCTCTTTATTCTCTCTCTTTAAATTAATACAACAAAAAAACAAAACGCAGCTTGTTACGCATGTTACTGAGAAACCGCAAGGAAGCGTAAACTCCTCTTACTTAAAGTTACAGCTTTACCTCTGACCGTTACAAAGACACTTTCTGACCTTCTGTACTCACCAGGCCGTTGCAGTTACTCAGTGCCACTCCTGTAGTGTCGTACTGATCCAGTAGGTATCCAACGTAATGGCAATCGTCCACCACGGCGTGGCGCCACTCCTGCCCGTCCCTGCCCCAGTACTCTACAGTGAAATGTTTGGACACCAGGTTGGGGTTGAGCGTCAGGTTCAGGTGAAAGTGCTTGCCGTAAGCTGACAGGCGGTAAAAGAGCCTGGTCTCTGCGGCGTCCGGCCCGGTTTGATCCAGTGCCCGTCTCCTGCGTCCGGGCCGGTGCTGCTTCACAGTGTAACTCATAAACTCGCCCTTATCGTTCAGCCGAACAGGCACGGTGAGCTGGTAGTCCTCCAGATGAGACAGAAACTCCTCTTTTCATTTCAAGAGCAGACAACACATGGTGAGAGTTAACGATACGATACACAATCACACAAATCATGTTTGATGTGTAGAACTTTAGAACCCGGGTCTTACCTTGAGAACTGTAAGAAAGGCTCTGAGGATCAGCAGCGGCCAAAAGCAGGCTCAATATCCAAGTCAGCGTCTTCCACAAAATTTCCATAATTTAGAGAAGGTCTGACATGGGGGAGGGGGTTTGGGGGGAGCTACACGAGGATTAAAACAGTTCAGTCAGTCCAGCACCATAACAGATCCGATCTGATGATCATCTCTGACGCTCTCAAACTTCAGTCCACAAAGACGTCCAGGAAGCTTAAAAGTCTTTGGAAAGTCGAAGCCTCCAGGTCTGACTCGCATGTGCCTCCGAACGTGTGCCAGCCATGAGTGAGGCCAAATTACTTCAAGTAAGTCCAGAGCAGCAGATCTACAGCGGGAGGTTCTCGTTTGAGTCTGTCCATTTGTCTGCCTGGAAGTGAATCAGAACAGAGGACATGCTTAAGCTCATTCAAACTGGACAGCGATATCTGTCAGTGCATCTGCCACGGGGACGTTCCTGCACTCTGCTTCATGCTCTCGCTAACTCTGAGCTCATACGTGATGAGTGCAAGGCCAAATGGGGCTTCGCTGTTCCACTCTGCCAGATTGGACCATTTCCTGCATTGGGCCTTCGAGCAAAATAACCCCAGGGTTACAGTGACAGGGTCGTTTCATCATAAACAGCACTGGGAACCATCACTCCAATCTGGCAACCGAGGAAGCTCACAGTCCCCTGATCATCTATTTTCAACTCTCGGCCTTTCTACACAGAACCATTCCTTGTTACAATAAAACACTTACACCTGCGTTCAGTCACCGATTTAAGTCCAGACGTTACGTCAGTATTCACGCGAGGAAAGTTCCTCGTATTCAGAGTCGGGTTACGCAGCTGCTAAAGTGGATTTTCAGGCTGCACCATTCAGATAATTAAAATCACCTGCGTGTAGTTCACACCTCCCAGGTTGCCAGATTTTTCATGAGTAAAATGCATCCTAGACAGAGTTTTTAAATTACAGTCTAGACATTCAAACACTTTAAACAAACAAAAAAAACACTTGCCTTTAACCCTGAAAAATAAATCAGGGCTAGAAAATGAGGACTGAGGTTTTATTTCCTTGCCATCGAATGTAATATGATGTAACATAAAAGCAAGAGACGATTTAAAAATGAATTGAAATGGATTGCATGTAACTGAGACACGCCTCTGTCTTAGAGAAACTCCGCCCCCCGTGTCCGTAACTCTCACGTAACTTCTGAACGGCGCTGAATAAGTAAAGTCCATAGTTACAGCTGAGGTCTGAATACTAATGTGTGTAATTTCTGTATTAAATCCTCACTGAACACTCACCTCTGATGGCGGATCTAAAACTAACCAGACCACAGGTTTAGAGGACAGTACAGTGATGCCGCATGACGTCATAGACCAGCTGATCGAGTCGCCAAATTGCAGACTCGCGTTGTTTGAGCATTATTTACGTAAGGACAGTTCAGTTGGTCCAGTCAGTCAGCTCCAGTCTACATTTGGTGTCATCAGTTTCAGTCCAGACCTGCTAATTATCCAGTGAGTTGACTCAGGAGTCTTTAAACAGGAAAATCACCACACTGAGCTGAATCCTGGACACGAACTGATGACTCCTAGCCAGATTTTGGCCAGAGGAAAGCAAAACAACCCATCTTCACCATGTAGTTAGCAAAAATAACCCCTAATACAGCAAGCGTGTCATGATCAAGGTCTCTGATTACAGTGATTTGGATAGTAAACAATGAAAAATACACTGTTACGGAAACATCGTCTGGAGTTCAGGGTTACTTACGTTCGTAAAATCCTAACAGTCTCGTTATGAGAATTATAGAAAAGGTCATTAATTCTAGCCCAGTGTGGAGTAATGTCGATTACGTCCCTGCTCTAGAGACACTGATTAAACCTGGAGTCAAGTGTATTAGAGCAAAGAAATCACCAAACTGAGCTAAACTTTAGAACTCTTTGTTTAAATCAGTCTGACATCATCACAACCAACGAGAGCCAACGACAAAATCCTGTCAGTGTTTCCCACGCAAACAAAACAGCAGAAAAACATGTCTCCAATTATTCAGGATGGTTTCAGGTGTTTTGTGTGGATTCTGAGATGGAGTTGGGCTGCTGAAATCCTGATGACTCTGGTTAATGACGAGCAGCGGCTCGTGATTGCAGACGTTAGTGCTGCAGGATGACGTTAATAACGACATAGCCTCAAACAAAATGAAGTGGAGAGGCTATTACACTTGACTAGTGCTACAGGCTGCTATTTAGTGAATTTGTAGAGGAACCCTGTAATCAGAACTAAGAGTCGACAGCATGCAGTCATCCAGCTTACGGCGTCCAGCAGCTCGCTCTGAACCGTTTTATATGTGCATTTATTTAACTGTGTTCCGTACAGCAGGTCTGTTTCCCAAAGAACTGATATCATTAACCAGGGTTTCCAGGTTTCAGCCCAAATACATCTCATAATCCACACAAAAGACCTGAAACTGGCCCAAAAACATCAGCATCGGAAAAAGGGAGACACATTCACACACACGTTCAATTTAATTCCGATTATTTGTTATAAAACAAGATCTTGGCAGACGTGGAGTGTTTTTAAACTAGCCCAACATGGCAACCCGGTCATTAACCGTCCTGTGCTATGCTGCTCCTCCCCTGAGCATGGGGCAGCGTGATTCCTGCCCCAGGGAGTCGCTGTTAGCGCATGTTTGCTGCACTTCCCATTTTGACCTCTAGGTGCAATAATAACTCTGTGGAGCTAAATGGGGCGGTGAGCGTTCTGCACCACGATTACACAACATCTGGAAAGGTGAGAGCATCAACAGAACATCAGCTTATTTCTGTCAAACAGCAGCATTTTTAAAATCATAGGTCACTCAAAGATACGGAGCTGTGAAAGAGGATTATGGTGAAGGTGGTATAAATGGTGGGTCTCTGCATCACCGAGCGACTGGACGAGTCGACACTGATAATGACATCAGCTCTTCAGGAAACAGACCTGCTGTACGGAACACAGATGAACAGAGGTGCGTGTAGAAGGGTCCGGAGCCAGCTGCTGGACGCGGTGCGACCGCGTGCTGTCCACTCACAGCTGCCGATTACAGGGTCCCTCTAAAAATTCATTCACATATCAGCCTGTAGATTTAGTCAAGTGGGATAGCCTCTCCACTCCATTTCGTTTGAGGCTATGTCGTTATTATTATTAATGTCGTCCCGCAACACTGAAGTCTGCGGCCACGAGCTGCTGGACCGGACCGGACCGGGTTATAGTGCTCTAACGAGGGTTTTAACACCACGACTGAAGCGTTTAGTCCAATCTGGCAACCCTGGCACGATCGTCTCCTAACTCACCGCCGCCGATGTGGTCAGATTCCAGCCAAGCTCTCAGGAACAGCTGGAAAAACGAAAAGCCTCCAAATAGAGCGCGCTTACAAAAACTAGTCATCTGTCACGGCGTGTCCGTGTTCATATTCCTGCACAGGAGAGTGGAGCGAGAAGCTGCAGCACACCGGGGCAAGAACCCTGCGCCGTGGCAGACGGGGCAAGAACCCTGCGCGGTGGCAGACGGGGCAAGAACCCTGCGCGGTGGCAGACGGGGCAAGAACCCTGCGCGGTGGCAGACGGGGCAAAAAACCCAGACAGCAGCTTCAAGTGTCTGAGTCTACACCCAGCCTGAGACAGACAGCTGGCAGGCGACCGAGTCCGTCAGCCTGACCTCTGACCTCTGACCTCCAACACACAACTGAGCAGCCAAGACAACTCTGCATGCACACACACACACACACACTCACACACACACACACACACACACACACACTGCAGAAGTGGTGTGATATTGGGACAGAACCTCAGCTCACCGAATCTTTTCAGCATTTCAGTCCAGCGTGGTCGTGCAGGTTAATATACACACACACACACACACACACTCACACACACACACACACACACTCACACACACTCCCACTCCCACACACACTCCCACACACACTCCTCCTCCTCCAGCTGTGTGTGCAGTAATGAGACACTTTATTAACTGCAGTAAAGTGACACAAAGCTGATATCAGTGTAACAGTGAGAGTTTACACACTTCATCATCATCATCATCATCATCACTGCACCGGAACTACACAAACTACACAACATCATCTTTTATCTCATTACCGTCCTCATGTTCTCTCACACTGCCTCTCGTGCAGTGCCCCGGTTCCGCGCGCGCTCTCCTCCTGCTGCTCGCGCTTTACTCCGCGCTCTTCTCTCCGGTTCCGACCCACGGAAAAAGCCCTGTAGATGTCCCGCTGCGGGAACAAAGAGCTGAGGAGGGATTTCTCTGCGCTCTGCTCCAGCTAAACTTCAGCTCCATTAATGAATGAAAACCTCAAAAAAAAAAAAAAAAAAAAACCTCCGTGAGTTCTCCGTTTCGCTCTCACGTGCACCGAGTTCACGCTCCTGCCTTCAGTTTCCTCCAGCTTTCCTTCTCCTTCTTCTTGCTTTTGCTCCTTTGTGTGTTTGTTTGTTTGTTTGTTTGTTTGTTTGTGTGTCTCGGAGTTCCGACACTAAACCGCACTAACCCCCCTGGAGTCACGCGCACACACCGGTACAGAGCGGCGCGTGCAGCAGCAGCAGCGGCGGCGGCGGAGGAGCGCGAGCGCGAGTTCCTCCTCTTCAACAGAGCAAGGCCAGAGTTTTCCGAGCCCGTCGCGCGCGCGACACCGGCAGCACACGCAGCACCGCGCAGACTGGGAGGTTCGACATGACGTCATTGCAGATGTGCTCGAGTGCCCGAGTCCCGGAGCGCGCGCGCGCCCTTTCGCCTCCTTCTCCTTATCCTTCTTATTCTTCTTCTTTCCTATTTTTATCTTTGCTCAGTCAGGTGCGCGCGCCACGGTGCTTATACCTATATATATATATATATATATATATATATATGTGTGTGTGTGTATGTAAAGATTTAGCATATTTAAATATATGCTAATGATTAATAATGAATATGCTAATTTAATTAACGCACGGGCCGTTTAATGACTTCCTGAGTTACCATCATTAATTATTTACAATTTAATTTAACAGTAATTAACACTGAGAGACATTTAATGGATTTTGCTTTTTTATCAGTTTACAAATAAATACATAATAATAATAATAATAATAATAATAATATTTATAATAATAATAATATGAATAAATGTATACTTCTTCTCCGAGCTGCAGTGTAATCGCCTCCACACTCCTCTGCTGAGTGAGTTACAGAAACACTCGCACCTTCACCTCATTTACTCTACAGAATTCACTGCTCAGCCTCAGTTTAGTGACATAATAAATGTGTTCAATGTAAATAAAAGTCTGTTTTCGGGCTTTAATATATAATAACGTGAGTAAAAAAGAAAAACTTATTTTTGTTGAATTCTTAATAAAACCCTCACAGGTCCATCCGACAGCCTGCATAATAATCATTTTCGGTGCAGTGGCGACACCTAGTGTTCAATATCCCACAATGCAGCGCGGGTCAGCAGCGCCTCCTCCCGGAGAACTGGACACACTACAGCCACCCTGTGACCTTCACTGCATTCACTATCTCCATAAAGTGTACTTTTATTTATAAAAATAGAAATGCACTCACTCTTCTTTTACAGAAAAGTCACATGAAGGTATGGCTTTATTAACAACACCAAACTCACTCCTGTGTTTTTTAGACACTTGGCGTTTTATTTCATTTTTCATGTTTAATTTTTCACATGTAGGACAAGAGGAGTAATTTCTCAGACGTGATCACAGTTTCTAATGATCACATGTAGTTAAAAACACCTTGATTCCCACTGTATTTGTTCAGTAGCTGAAAATCAGAAGGTGCAGGTATCACTGCTCACATGGTGTGTTTTAATAAAAAAAAATCTTGTGTAAAGAGTTAAATATAGCAGCAGATTACTGAGAATAAATAAATAAAAACAAAACTGAAACATTAAAGCTTTTGAAAAAAAAAAGTGTTGTTTAAATAAAATAAAACAGCAAAGAATAACATTTATATTTTCCCATGGCAATTATTACTTTTAAAGTATATTTTATATATTATATTTTTAGATTATGTTTCAGACCTTTCTCGATGTCTGTAAGTTTTATTTTTATTTGGGTGTATTTTATTATCATTCTCGTTAATGATTAATTAAAGTATTTTATTATATTTCATTAATAGTGAGCTTTTTTGGTCCTTTATTTCTATGCAAAGCTCATATAGGTTGTAGATTATTATTATTATTGTTGTTGTTGTTGTTGTTGTTGTTGTTGTTGTTGTTGTGGTGGTGGTGGTGGTGGTGGTGGTGGCGCAGGTAGCGCAGTGGGGTGTAGTGCTCCTCCGTGCCGCAGGTGGCGCAGTGGGGTGTAGTGCTCCTCCGTGCCGCAGGTGGCGCAGTGGGGTGTAGTGCTCCTCCGTGCCGCAGGTGGCGCTGTGAGCGGCAGACACACAGACACGCACTCACTCACACCGCAGAGGAAACCGGGTGTTTGAACATGGCGTCGGGCGCGGAGAGAGAAAGTTTGGAAAATAAACGCAAGTTAAAGGCAGATGAAGGCGAGGAGGAGGAGGAGGGAGATGTGTGGGTCGGACCGCTGCCTACTGAAGCTGCTCCAGCTAAGAAGAGAAAAGGTCAATTATTTTAACTGTGAAGTTTTATTACACACATTAGCGGCCCGGCTATCAGCTTAGCAGCGCTCACTTTATACTGTAGTGCAGTGAAGTGAATGAGCTCATAGTAACTCAGAGTATAAATCTCTCTCTGTCTCTCTCTCTCTCTGTCTCTCCCTCTCTCCCTGCCTCCCTCTCTCACTCTGCCTCCCTCTCCCTCTCTCTCTCTCTCTCTCCCTCTCTCTCTCACTGCCTCCCTCTTTCTCTTTCTCTCTCCCTCCCTCTCTGCGTCCCTCTCTCACTCTGCCTCCCTTTCTCTCTATCTGTCTGTCTCTCTCTGCCTCTCTCTCTCTCTCTGCCTCACATTTGAAGATGCTTCATCAGGAATCGTGACTTAGGGTTAGTTGCTCATTGTGCTTGTGTGTATGTGTGTGTGTGTGTGTGTGTGTGTGTGTGTGTGTGTGTTGTCTCTGATCCACAGTACTGGAGTACGAGAGAGTTTATCTGGATAATCTGCCCTCTGCTGCTATGTACGAGCGGAGCTACATGCACCGTGACGTCATCCCCTACATCGCCTGCACCAAGTACGTTCATTCTCCAGCTACAACAGAACCAGAACCGCACTGTGTGTCCTGAGATCTGGACCAGGTGGTGGGTTCCGCTGTTTCACTCAGTGGTGGACGGTTCTAAAGCCTCACTCTGATGGTTTCATGATTTCAGCACGAGGTGGTGTGTGTGTGAGACTTTAAATTTGTATTTATTTATAAACCTGAAAAACGTGGCACATATATTTAATATTATTTCATCATAAAGGAGTTGATTACATTTGATTCAGTTCAGTTTGATTCGGATTCTTGGATGATTCGTGTGTATCTCTGCTCAGTGTTTTCTGTGTATTCTGTGTTTTTGTTTATTTTTTTAATGCTTATGGTTTATATGCTCTTATCTTCGTGCAGCACTTTGGTCAACTTTGAGGTTTTAAATCTGCTTTATAAATAAAACATACTCAAATACTTCATCCTATGAACTGACACGATTCGATTCAGTCTGATTTCATCCAGTTATCTGATTCAGATTCAGATTCAAAGCCATCTTGAGGTTGATTGAAAAACATTTCACGAGGAACGAAGTCGATAACGAAAGTCCTGATTAATATATAAGATGTTAAAGTGTGTGTATAAGCCCCGCTGTTGATTTCCAGGAGAATTAGAGAAGAAAGCGGATTAAAATTCTTCCTCCTTTCCTGACAGGACGGATTTCCTCATCACGGCGAGTCAGGACGGTCATGTGAAGTTCTGGAAGAAGAAAGAAGACGAAGGAATCGAGTTTGTGAAACACTTCCGCAGCCACCTGGGTGAGTTTGTGTAACGCTCCACAGCGTGCACTCTCTCTCCTCAGTGTAGTGTTTTAACGTGTGTGTGTGTGTGTGTGTGTGTGTGTGTAGGTGTGATCGAGTGTATTTCAGTCAGTGCTGAAGGCGCGCTCCTCTGCACCGTCGGAGATGATCAGGCCATGAAAGTGTTCGACGTCGTGAACTTTGACATGATCAACATGCTGAAGCTGGGGTACGACCTCGCTGTGTCTCTCTAAAGCACTTACAGTTACAGTTCTTTAATATTTTCACAGTGTGATACATGAATCTCAAAATATCACCGTATTTATCAACTGCTTAAACACACACACACACACACACAAAGCTGATGGTGAAAATTAAAGAAAATATTTATCATGAAATCTTTGCACATTAATTTAGATATAAACAAGAAAATAACAAAAATGAAGAAAGGGGTTCCCCTAATTTTTCTTCTTTCTACAGGTTTAGTTTCCAAACGTGTGTGTGTGTGTGTGTGTGTGTATTATGTGATGTGTGTATTCACCACTAAAACTAAAAGCTCCACATGTACAACACACACACTCTCGCTTTGTTAACTTTTGGCTAGAAGAGAAAAGAGCGAGCGCTTCCTGGAGCGTTTTTATACTGAAGAAAAAACACAAGAACCTCTTTTCCCACAGGATACAGCACATTCTTTCCCAACATGTCCGCTCAGACGGGATATTTCTTACCTGCAGTTATTACTGCCCAGTTCATTAGAGGGGAAAACAATCTTTCCAGAAGCGTACTCTCTCCGTCTGTAAAAAATCCCTGAGATAGTAATTACATTAAGAATATTTACATTCATGGAAAACTAATCCCGTCTGAACAGGGGTTTCGAAAGATGTTTTTCAGAACGACGTTTTTTCTATCATTATATCGTTATAGAGACAGAGAGAGCGGCTGTGAGGAAAAGCCTCGTAATAAACAGAAGTAAATGCATTTAATAAGAAGCGTAAACTCACTGAAGCTGCTGTTATGTAAATGTCGTAAACGTTGTGACTCTGTAACTCTCTGGTTCCGGTGTCTCAGGTTCCACCCGGGTCAGTGTGAGTGGATCTATAACCCCGGGGACGCCATCAACACGGTGGCCTGCTCCGAGAAACCCACGGGGAAGATTCACGTGTACGACGGCCGAGGCAGCAACCAGCCGCTGCACACGTTTGACAAGATGCACTCGTCTCCTCTGTGTCAGATCCGGCTGAACCCGCGCTTCCGCGTCATCGTGTCGGCCGACAGAGCCGGGATGCTGGAGTACTGGACCGGCCTTCCGAGCGAGTTTAAATTCCCCCGGCAGGTGCAGTGGGAGTATAAAACCGACACGGACCTGTACGAGTTCGCCAAGTGCAAAACGTTTCCCACCAGCCTGGCGTTTTCACACGACGGGAAGAAGATGGCCACCATCGCCGCCGACCGCAAGGTCCGGATCTTCCGCTTCCTGACGGGGAAACTCATGAGGGTGTTCGACGAATCGCTAACCGTACGTCTACCGCACGCAGGGTGACGCGTGTGTGTGTGTGTGTCGTGTGCACACACTTTATTATAACCTCATAACTTAATAAAAACTAAACACTTTCTCACAGTTTCATCAGGATTTAAACAGGAATAAATCGAAAGTTTTCCCTTCATCCTGAATGCAGTCCATCAGCTCGGAGGAGTTTATTTGTAAACGTCACACACGCGACACGTCCTGGCTGGATTTACGATCAATTCTTTTCTTTAACGCAAATTTTATTTACTATTAATGATTTATAATTGTATGAGACACTGAAGGTGCTGATGATGACGTTGCATTAAACTTTATAGTAGCTCACTGACCTTTACTGAAGATCTGTTATATATTTCTCTCTCTCTGTGTGTGTGTGTGTGTGTGTGTACAGATGTTCACAGAGCTGCAGCAGATGAGACAACAGCTGCCGGACATGGAGTTTGGCCGCAGGATGGCGGTGGAGAGAGAGCTGGAGAAAGTGGACGGCATTCGACTGGCCAACATCATCTTCGACGAGACGGGCCACTTTGTGCTGTACGGAACCATGCTGGGCATCAAGGTCATCAACGTGGAGACCAACCGGTGAGTCATGTGATCATGTGATCCCTGGCGGCATGGAAGCACGGTGCTACATCGCTATGGTAACGGCGTTTTTAAGGAAAGGTTTGTGTGTGTAGATGTGTGAGGATTCTAGGGAAACAGGAGAACATCCGTGTGGTGCAGCTCAGCCTCTTCCAGGGCGTGGCAAAGGCCATGAAGGCGGCGCCCACCGTCGAGATGAAGGCGTCAGATAACCCCGCCCTCCAGAGCACGGACCCCGACCCCACCATCTTCTGCACCGCCTTCAAGAAGAACCGCTTCTACATGGTGAGAACCCTCGCTCTCGGGAACCAGGCTGGAGCTCTCGCTGCTGCTGCTGAGCATCTCATTTCTACACAATTCAGTTTATTCAGTGTTTTTAACAACACACACCGTCACAAAGCAGATTTACAGAAATAAATAAACTCAGGATAGAAGTTTTACACTGATGGTGAGGAAAAACCCCCTGAGACGATACGAGGAACCTTGAGAGGAACCAGACTCAAAAGGGACCCATCCTCATCTGTCAGAGGAACTGCAGCTTCACCTTCACCTTCACCAGCTCTCCAAACATCTCACACACTATACTTTACACCTCCGTCTTTCTTTCCTGCCATTCTTTTTTTTTTTCTTTCTTTCCTTCACTCGTTTCTTTCTCTTTTTCCTTCTTTTTTCATCAATTTTTGTCCTTTTTCATCCCTTTTTTTCTTCCTTCTTACTTTTCATCTGTTTCTTTCTTTTTTCTTTCTTTCATCCCTCTTTCTTGATTTTTTTAAACTCATTTTTGTTCCTTTTTCACTCCTCTTTCTCTCACTTTTCTTTCTTTTTCACTCCCTTTTTTGTTTATTTCATTCATTCTTTTCTTTCTTTTTCCCCTTCTCTTTTTACTCCCTTTCTTTTTCTTTTCACCCCCTTTTTTGTTTCATTCATTCTTTCTTCCTTTCTTTTTCCTCCTTTCTGGATTCGTGCAGTAGGAGATGTACAGTATGGTGTAATATTATCACTGATCTGTGTACAGTTCACAAAGCGCGAGCCAGAGGACACCAAGAGCGCCGACTCGGACAGAGACGTCTTCAACGAGAAGCCGTCCAAAGAGGAGGTGATGGCCGCCACGCAGGCAGAAGGTCCGAAGAGGGTCTCGGACAGCGCCATCATCCACACCACCATGGGAGACATCCACCTAAAGCTCTATCCTGTGGAGTAGGTGCAGCTCTTCCTGTCCGCTTTATCACACTTGTGCTGCTGTGCTTTTACACTGACGCGCTGTTCCTCTGTTCCTCAGGTGCCCCAAAACTGTGGAGAACTTCTGCGTCCACAGCAGGAACGGCTACTACAACGGACACTTATTTCATCGTGTCATCAAGGTGCGCGCTGTTTCCTAATATTTTGGAGCTTTGTCGTTGTTGAAGTCTTTTAGGGGACGTTTCTGTGGAGGACACGTCCTGAGGTCGTTTTCAGCATCTCCTTTCCAGAATCCAGCATTCCAGAAGTTACACCAGTATTTCCTCAGGGAAAGTTCCTGGTATTCAGAGTCGGGTTACGCAGCTGCTTCAGCGGATTTTTTGAGTTTCACATTCAGATTATTAAAATCACCTGTGTGTAGTTCACACCTCTGAGGTTTCCAGATTGTTCTCAAGTAAAAGCTTCAAAGACGGAGTGTTTGATGTAGATTTTTAAGTGTAGTCACTTTGTAGTCACTTTTAATTCAAATTCAATAAAATAAAGTCAGTGTTTGAGTTAATTCGATGCGTTCTCCTGTAAAGAAAAGCAAACCTGCTGATGGTGTGAAGGATAATCTGACCTAGCGCTCATCTGCTACGCTTACAGAGAAGCTTTAACTTCATTCATCATTTTATCTGTAAAACAGATTCACTCCACTCTGAATACAGCACAGAGATGTCCGTGTGCGTGTGACGGATCTTCGTGTTTCTCCTCTGCAGGGTTTCATGATCCAGACCGGAGACCCCACAGGCACGGGGATGGGAGGAGAGAGCATCTGGGGCGGAGAGTTCGAGGATGAGTTCCACTTCAGTCTGAGACACGACCGGCCGTACACACTCAGCATGGCCAACGCTGGACCAGGAACCAACGGCTCTCAGTTCTTCCTCACGGTGGTGCCCACGGTAAGAGCCTGACTCCTCGGTCTGACGTTTCCTCAGCTCCCTGATCACAACTTTAATTCCTACCTGCAAGTAGTTCCTGCAAAAATGGCAGAAAATCATATGACCTCAGTGTGGTTTAATCTCCTCCTGTCATATACGTGCTGTCGTTAAACGTGTAGAGACGTCAGGAAGGAAAATAAAGCTTGGAAGGAAGTAGCAGAGATCGCTGCTGTCTCTGGTGAGTGTACGTAGCTAGTACAAGTAGCTCGATTTGCTAGAACTTTAAAAAAAAAAAAACCGCTGGACAGGCCACGCCCACAAGCGAGAACACCAGCAGTCGCTACACGTCTTCAGAAGTGTGAATAAATCCAAGTGGGGCAGCAGATTAACAGGATGTTTATGCCACTTTATCCAGAACAAACTGTGCTGGTAAATATTTAGATTTTGACATTTCTTCTGTTTCTCCCTCACAGCCGTGGCTGGACAACAAGCACACGGTGTTCGGACGGACCACGAAAGGGATGGAGGTGGTGCAGAGGATCTCCAACGTCAAGGTCAACCCAAAGACAGACAAACCGTACGAGGATATCAGCATTATCAACATTACCATCAAGTAGAACACACACACACACACACACACACAGTGACTGTCCTGCTTCTTATTTTGTATTATAATAAAAATAATAAAGTTCTTTTTTTTCAACCTGGATGTATACTAGTGTATGATTAACACACTCGAGACAGTTCCACTGTTCTGTTTTAATTGGATAACAATTATGGATATTTAAAAAAAAAGGCAGTCAAGTTCACAACAAATAAAGTTCAGGTGTGCACTGTGCTTGTTGACTAAAACTCGCATGAGGAAGAAAATCGTTTACAAACTCGAGCGTTTTTTGCAGCGTGAAGGAAAAGTTTTCCACATGCGCTTTAATCTCTACACATTACATAGCAAGGAGAGGAAAATGTGATTCAAACGAAAACAACAACAAACCCAAGCTCCTGAAATCTGTACACGTAACAGGACGAGGTTTATTTTAACTCGGAGTTGTGGCTGTATATTAACACGCCGTCGCCGGTTAAAGCAGCGGAAAGTGAACTTTACCGTACTAAAAGCTTTTCAAGCTGCGCAGAAGGACGATTAATGATTAAAATCTTTTTAGATGCTTTACAAGCGTATGCACTTGTTTAAACACAGCAGTACCACACGCCATCCCGACTAAAACGCTTCACAAAATCCTAACAGCCTCCGTGTTTTTCTTTCAAAATATAAATAAACAGTAACAAGAGTTTAACGTAACGGTGTTTTCTACTCCATACCTGCACTAATGCACCACAAACTGAAATAAATAATGAAAAAAATATCACAAATTCATTCAGAAAGCATGTTATATACATATACAGCTGAACAGAATACCGGAGCCGTAACGTTTCACATCATCGTCACTTTCTTACCGCTGATATTCATGTTGCTTCAGTAAACGTTAAATTCTGTGAATTTTACAGCCTACAGCTATCGCTAGTGTACTTTTATTTAAAAAAAAAAAAGAGCTGGTACCTCACAACAACGTCTTGACTCTTTCGAACGCTCCGAAGTGATGATGCAACTTTAGATTTATTATTTTTATTTTAAAGTCGTTTGGTAGTAAATACACAGGACGATCACTTTCAACCTAAAACACTAAAAAAAACAACAAAAAAAAAAGGGTAACGTTGCGTTGGTGTTCGGTTAGTTAGTTGCCGTGAGACTAGTTGATGACTGTAACTGGTGGTTAAATGTGAGTTAGCGTGACACCGAGAGTCCCCTCGCATGCTAACTGCTCCTCGTTAGCGCTCACGGCTGGTCGTGGTACCGTACTCGGGTCCGTTAGGCCACATCCAGAACCCCTGCAGCCACCAGCTGGCGTGAGAGCCAGTCCAGACCCTCGTGCAGACCCGTACCGCTGCGGGCGTCGCAGCCCTGAATGTGCCAGCTCCGCCCACAGCACAGCTTATGGAGGCTCAGGAGCTCCGTCATCTCCTCCACCGACACGGCACCGGGGACGTCCTGCACACACACACACACACACTTTTCCACTAACGAAATCCCCCATACCGGTACCTAATCCTGAACCATTTACAGTGGGAAGGTGTGGAATTCCTGAAATCAGTTCCTAAAATCCTACATTCTTCCCCCTTTTGTGTGTTTATTTCACACATAATAAGAATTATTAATAAGGACTATACTGTTAGCTTTTTTTTTATTTATTTATTTTTTTAAATCTACTTCTTGGTGAGTAAAATCAGAACCAGCACCAAAATCCTGCTAAGGTGTGGTCTGGAGGTGGTGGTGTTTTATTACCACAACAACAGAGCAAACAATACAATTAATTTATATAACTGAGGTTAAAAGAAAGTGTGAAAAGCTAGAAAATAAAATAGTTAACAAATATGCAGCAAAAGTGTGTTTTAATAATAATAATAATAATAATAATAATGATGATGATGATGGTCGTCTAGCTGAAATCCTGCCATGCGCTGGATTTAAAGTGTAGTTTAATATAAAGTATAAAGGGTTCTGCAGATTTGGGAGACGCAGAAGCTCTGCTGTGAGGAACCTGGAGCGGTTCCTGTCTCACCTGCTTGTTGGCGAAGATGAGAAGCAGAGCGTCTCTCAGCTCCTTCTCCGTCAGCAGCTTCGCCAGTTCACTGTGAGCCTCCATCAGTCTGTCTCTGTGACAGCTGTCAATCACAAACACCACCGCTGTGGAGCGCGACATGGGGAAATGAAGCAGTGTGAAATGCTGAGTAGGTAATACACACCGTGTGTGTGTGTGTGTGTGTGTGCGCGCGCGCAGCAGGTTACCTTGCGTGTTCAGGTAGTAGTGCTTCCACAGTGGTCTCAGCTTGTGTTTCCCTCCAACGTCCCAGATGGTGAACTTCAGATTTTTATACTCCACAGTTTCCACGTTAAAGCCTGAAACGTAAACACGTTCCGTGTGAGTGGGTTACAGGGTTAACGCTAACGCCACGTTAGGGTTCTAGCATGTGGTGGGGTTCCTCGGCGTGGTGCTACCTATAGTGGGGATGGGCTGCATGAACTCGTCCTGCTTCAGTTTGAACAGGATGGTGGTTTTTCCTGCGCCGTCCAGCCCCAGCGTCACCACCCGGATCTCCATCTTGGGGCCGATGTGTACGCGGTTATCCTGGAACACAGTACGGTTCAGTACGGTTCTGCAGAAAGGTTCTGTTCGTAAAGCAAGACCAGAACCCTGTTCTCTTTACACAGGGTCCACCAGAGACTAATCTGGGAGAAAACACGAGCGAATTGTCACTGAACAATAAGGTCAGTATTCAGTATTTACCTTTTATACTCATGACACGTTACCTTGCATTCAGTGTTTAGTCTCTATTCAGTATTTAACTTTTATTCAGTAATTACCATTTATTCAGTATTTAATCAGCATGTATGTGCTCAAGAGTTTCCTTGTATTCAGTAATTACCTTGTGTTCAGTATTCAGTATTTATCTACAAGTCAGTATTCCGTATCGGTATTTA
Source organism: Pangasius djambal (assembly GCA_022985145.1). Taxonomy (NCBI): domain Eukaryota; kingdom Metazoa; phylum Chordata; class Actinopteri; order Siluriformes; family Pangasiidae; genus Pangasius; species Pangasius djambal. Next base: position 23,421,291 of record CM040991.1, read on the forward strand.
CCTTATATTTATATATTTTTTATTCTGTTTTCAGAATTTATTTTTTATAGTGTATACAATATCCAATATTTACCTTGTGTTCAGCAGTTGGTATTTATTCTATATCCAGTATTTACCTTGCATTCCATAATCAGTATATATCCTGTATTCAGTATTGGCCTTTTGTTCAGTATTTAGTATTTTGTCTCGTATTCAATATTTAGTATTTCTCTTGTGTACAGTATTCAGTTTTTATCCAGTTTTCAGTATTTACCATAGATTCAGTATTACCTTTCATTCAGTATTTAGCCTTTATCTTGTATTCATTACAATTTCCTCAGCACTTCAGTATTTCCTCAGCATTTATTCAGTATTTCCTCAGCATTTATTCAGCATTTCCTCGGTATTTCAGTATTTACCTTGGTGAATGTTACAGGGATGCCTGCATCCAGCTGAACGTGATCGGCCATTTCTGTAAACTGCTGCTGCTGCTTCTGCAGAGTCTCCAGCAATCTGTTAATCTCCTGCTTCGCCAGAACCACCCTGCAGTCATCCTGGGGGTAAACATTAATAAAACTATATAAATATAAATAAAAACAATTGTATTCAGTAACAACAAAAGAAACACTACTGAATTCCAGCTCATTCCAGCAGTGCGTGTGATACGGAACCAATACTATAATAGTGTCTATTATTTACTGAGGCAGGTTTATAAACATATAAACAGATTTATAAACATGTAAAAGGGATTTATAAACATATAAATAGACGTATAAACAAACTTATAAATGTATAAACAATTTTATAAACATATAAAAGGGATTCATAAATGTATAAACATATTTATAAACGTATAAAGAGCGGATGATCAGAATGAAGTGTTAGTAGTGAGGACACTGCGGGTCATCAGGTCTTTATCTGCTCCGTCCTGCTCTAAACACTTTGCAGGCAGTGTTGAGGGGAAGAAGTGGTGGTTACGGTGGTTACGGTGGTACCTGCTGCAGGGTCTTCTCACAGTGGAGGCAGGCGGTGGACACCTGAGACAGGAGGATGGTCATGTCCTCCTGCTGCTGTCGGAGCCAGATGAGCCTCTCCCTGACGTGAGCGTCCACCACGCTGAGCGCCATCTCCTCCTGACGGCACAGCGTCTCGTGGAGGTCGGCGAAGTACGCCCGCACACAGGACCGAGCGTTCTCCGCCGTGCCAGGAACCTCAGAGGAACACGAGGAGAACGACTTACAGTGAGTTATCATGTTCATTCCAGGTGCAGAACTCCTGAATACTGGGAAGGTGAGTTTCATATACATTATTGTAATTTACATGTCGTTCATTTGCATACCAGAAGCTGATTGGCTCTTATATTTTATGACACAATAACATTTCTTGTCCAAAACTAAATCAGATTTGTTAAAATAATAAAAAAAAAACATGAAATTATTTTTTTAATTGCTTAATGTGATGATTCTACAAATTTTTTTTTAAAAGTCACTGGAGAGAAGAAACAGAAAAATAAAAACATGGGGGACCTATACTTTTACCTTCAGCATTCTATGAATATGCAAATTAAAAATACCTTCAACACCAACATGCCCCGCCCCTTTCTTCATGTAAACTGGTCCAAAGTCTTCTAATTTACATATTTGCATATTAGAAACTGACTGACTCTTATACTTTGACACAATAACACTTCTTGTCCTATAGTAACTAGCCGTAACTAATAGTAACTAATATTTAATATATTGTGAATATTTTTGTCTTTTAAAAAACACTATTTGATTATATAACTATTTAACTAACAGCTAAACAAACACCTCTCTTTTCCCACTACTTTCATTATCCCTCAGAAAATTTAATCTTCATTTCTATAGCAGTTTATGATGATCTCTGCTCACACAGGTAAAGGATAAAGCTCTACTCGTGTGTGTGTGTGTGTGTGTGTGTGTGTGTGTGTGTGTGTGTGTGTGTGTACACTTACATGTTCCGTATGAGCCATGCCCACTCCGTCCTCTACGATCTGTTCCCCCCCCTCGATCTGCTGCACGATGCCCACCAGCTTCCTGGAATACTCGGACACTTCCTCGGTGAAGGTGCGGATGCAGTGCGCCATGTCCAAGATGGACGCCCGGATCTGATTGGCTTCAGCTTCCAGAACTGCATGCTGGGAAAGAAAGGGTTGATCATCAACTCCACCTGCATCACCTGGACACGATCACTGGGGGTCAACATTAAAAACTACACTCCATGTATTATTATCTCTGGCAGGAACTCTACAGAGGAGAGTATTTATTTATTTATTTATTTATTTATTTATTTATTTTCGCCGCTTAAACACTTAAGTGTTTTAATTCCCGGAGTTTATAAAGTTTATTGCGTTTGTGTGTCTCACTCGTCTTCTTTTTAGCTCTGAATCATTTTAAATACGAGGCGATTGTGCAGCGTAGTGCAGAACTGAAAAGCTCATTAACGCGTTATAACCAGCACATCTTTAATAAACGCTCGTTCTTTAAACCTGACGCGCAGAAAGCAGCTCTGTGAAGAACGGCCTTCTTTCCTCAACCTCGTACAGACGTAGTGTGTGTTGATGAATTACTTAATCAAGTCACTCATAGTGATAAAGTACATGAATGCAAATGAAGCTCTGAGTTCAAACAAACAAACAAATAAATAAATAAATAAATGGCACTTGTGAGTAGCGTGCAGTGTGAATTAAAAAGCCTGAACGGCACAATAAATAAAAATCTGGAATCATTTTCATCATCTGGCGCTGAATTTTTTCAGGAGTTCAGAAATCACAGCCACACATGCAGCAGTTTTAAGACTCTTTAATAAATCCTTTTGTTTCCTTTGTACTTTTTCATTACGGAGATTTAGCAGTCGGCACTGTTCTGTCCGGTTTCACAGGAGTTCATTAACATTTACACTTAAACAGGCCAGACTCGGGATTTTATTTGGGATTTTATATCAAGCGTAAAAAATGAGGACGTGCCTTTTTTCTGTGCTGAAGGATTACTGGGTTATTATTCCAGGTGGAACAGATTCGTTTGTGTTTTAGATTTTCAGAAGTCATTAATATTCAATGAGCATTAAGCGTAATTGTTCTGAAGCGCTGAGAAGGTGAAGTGGGACCAGATGGTTCTCGGTACCTTATGTCCTTGGTGCTTGCCGTACTCTTTGCAGACGCAGCACATGAGCGGCCCGGGCTGGCAGCCGTCCTCCAGACACACGAACTCGATGGCGTGGACCTGGTGCTGAGGGCACAGCGTCTTCTCGTGCGGTTTGTCGGCCAGCGGGACGCGGCGGTGTTTGGCCAGCGTGCGGGTGGAGTGTGTGAGCTGCGAACACTCGGCACACAGGTGCGTGGCGCACACCGTGCAGTACACCGACGCAGTGTGGCTCTCATCCTCGTCACACCGTATGATGCACTGCAGGACAAGAAGAAAAAACGATTAATAAAATGACGGAAACTGGTGGACGATTAACAAATGTTATGTAAATATTTTTACAGATTCACTCTCAATTTCCTGCAAAATCTCTGAGCACTCGTCATCAAATGATTTACTTTTTTTTTTTTTTTTTTTAGACTTGCTGCGAGGCATCTACCAGGAGGTTACGCTAATACTTTACCGAGGTTCAGGTTCTGACTTTCTTTCCAGTTCAGTAGTATAGTGAGTTTCAGTAGTATAAATTCAGTAGTATAGTAAGTTTCAGTAGTATAATCAGTAGTATAGTAAGAGTGATATATTAATATGAGGTGTTTGAGATGGTTAGGGTTTGATCAGTAGTATAAATTTCAGTAGTATTGTAAGGTTCAGTAGTATAAATTTCAGTAGTATAAATTTCAGTAGTATAGTAAGTTTCAGTAGTATAAGGTTCAGTAGTGTAAGGTTCAGTAGTGTAAGGTTCAGTAGTATAGTAAGTTTCAGTAGTATAATCAGTAGTATAGTAAGTTTCAGTAGTATAGTAAGAGTGATATATTAATATGAGGTGTTTGAGATGGTTAGGGTTTGATCAGTAGTATAAATTTCAGTAGTATAGTAAGTTTCAGTAGTGTAAGGTTCAGTAGTATAAGGTTCAGTAGTATAGTAAGGTTCAGTAGTATAAATTTCAGTAGTATAGTAAGTTTCAGTAGTATAAGGTTCAGTAGTATAAATTCAGTAGTGTAAGGTTCAGTAGTATAAGGTTCAGTAGTATAAATTCAGTAGTGTAAGGTTCAGTAGTATAAATTCAGTAGTGTAAGGTTCAGTAGTATAAATTCAGTAGTATAGTAAGTTTCAGTAGTATAAGGTTCAGTAGTATAAATTCAGTAGTATAATCAGTAGTGTAGTAAGTCAGTGAGTGGTATATTAATATGAGGTGTTTGAGATGGTTAGGGTTTGATGATGATGAAATATTCAGTAAAGTTTTATCATTTATTTAAACATGAAACATGGAGGAGGAAGTCGTGTCCTCACCTCCCCCATCTCTCTCAGGGCTTCTTCTGACATGCCGGACTGATTGGACGCACCGTTCTGCAGCCGTTCCAGCAGCTCCAGCAGAGCAAAGTTCTTCTTCAAACCCCACACACCCGAGTCTCCTGAGAGAGAGAGAGAGAGAGAGAGAGAGAGAGAGAGAGAGAGAGAGAGAGAGAGAGAG
>CM040991.1:23433912-23444017 GCA_022985145.1 Pangasius djambal
GTTCTTCTGGAGACTTTGACTGTCGACTCGCTTCTTATTTCTGCAGCGAAACCCAGCAGCCTTCATTCTGTTTTTATCTGAAAAGTGTCTCTTATGGAATCTGCTGCTTTCTTTACTGACACACAAACATTTTTCTGTAACGTTTCATTCTGTGCCGGAAAACTAATGTTTGGAGTCTAAAAGGTTTTTGTACTGAATCAATAATGTAGACGTCAGAAAATAAACATCTATAACAGAGTTTGTACTAAAAATAAAAGACTTTTGCACAGTGCTGTGTATATTAAATGCTCCGGGTTCTTAATTGAATTTATGGCGAGAGTTCTAAACTAGAACACTTTTAGAAACCTTTAAGAGCTATATCACGAAGCCAAAAGCAAAAACTAGGTTTGAAATGTTGTGTTACACGATAAAATATTACAAACAGATCGAACATCGAAGGAGAATAAAATGATTTGAATGCGGCGCTGCGGTGGCGTGACTATAGCGCAGGACTGAGTGTGTGCGGATTCGCTCCGTCTCACTGATCAGATACATTTACGTAGAAAAATACGATCGAATCGCTGAAGAAGGTGATGATTGGAATAACTGTGACAGGTCTATATTTATTAATGTGCTTATTAGCGCTTCTCATGCTACACATTCCATAGGTTTTCTCTTCTTTATAGCGGTTTAGAAAATATCCATTTTTCTGTTTTTTTGCTTTGTAGTGGATTATTATTATTATTATTATTATTATTACTATTAGCATGTTAGCGCTGCTCATCAAAAGCAGTATTTTTGTACCGTGCTTATAGAACATTTGCATTTTCTTTAACGCGCGTAATCCTCACATTTCTAATCATTTTTTTGTGTTTTATTTTCTCCATTAGAGTGACCTCAGTTCTGTGGTAATTCCTTTCCCTTCTCATTGTAAACCTTTTCTGCAGCCCTTTTTTTCTCTCCTTTATTTTCCTTTGTGGAGCCAATAAAACAAGCAGAGCTAAACAAAGGGAAAACAATAAAAAAAAAACACATTTCAGAATAAAAAATGTATAAAGAGAGAAAAAGGGAACTCAAACAGACTGAAAAAAAAGCAGCTGAAATGCCATTTTTGTTGTTTTCCCTTTTTTTTTTTTTTTTTTAAACTCCTCTCACTGCTTTTGCCCTTTTGCTGACTCTTTAAAAGTGTTTGAGTGCAAATCAGCTCTGAGTGTGACACAGGAAATAATAACCACATCTCTCATACTGCTTCCTGTTATTTCTCATTTTAAACAGAAAAGCTGCGCATAGAGCCGTATTCAGGGTCTGCTTTAGCTGCATCCGTGTTCACGTGAGGAAAGTTGCTGGTATTCAGAGTCGGGTTGCGCAGCTGCTTCAGCGGATTTTCTGAGCTCCACATTCGGTTTATTAAAATCACCGGCGTGTCGTTCACACCTCCGAGGCTGAGTAGAAGCGTCGGAGATTTTCATTAGCATCTAGACCACGCCTTTAAACACAAACACTCACCTGTAATCCCAAAAACAATTAACGAAGCCACGAGATACTAAACCAAGGTCATGAAATCATAGTGTGTGTGTGTGTGTGTGTGTGGGATTGTAGGTGATTATATCACACTTTTAATTCAGATTGTGAAGGATAAGCTGACCAAGTGCTCATCTGCTACACTTACAGAGAAACTTTAACTTCATTCATCACTTTATCCAGAAAATATTCCCTCCTCCAGATAAGCCGTGTGTCTGATTGAGACGTATCTCCTCTGATGTTCTCCTGATGGACTTTAAAGGGATGATATTGTTAATTAATGAATAGTGTCATATTTATATATTTAATTTCTGTATTTAAAATTGTCCTTGAATGACATTCTGTAGTGTGTGTGAGTGTGTTTACAGCCAGAGCGTCAGTCTCAGCGTGACGTGTTGTGATTATATTAAACAGTCAGGCGGCGGCGCTGGACTTAACGCTGCTCCTCACTCGAGCCGAGATCACGCAAGAAACGCGCTTAAGCTCAAGATCAGAAACGAGCGTAACTGAGACACGCCCCTGTTCTAGATAAACTCCGCCCCCACGTGCGTAACTCTCACGTAACTTCTGAATAGCGCTGAAGTGAGTAGTTCCGTCTGAGCTTTGAGATTTTTTATGATTTCAGTATTAAATCCTCGCCACACTCTGCATACAGCTCTGTATTATCACATTTCTACACACACACATGCTACAAGCTTCCTGTTTCAGGTTAAATTGTATGTTTCTGAGGGAATGTGGGAATTTAATGGGTTTGTAACTTGATTAAGCTTTAAGCTTGGCATGGACATTGTGCTTTATTCTGAAATAATAATAATAATGGTCCTTTCAAAGGTCTGATTTTTTCCCCCAGTTCATCTCCAGACTTTAAATCGCAGGCATGAACTAACCTGAGCTGGTGACGTGTGTTCAACGCACCGCTCTGACGTGAACAGCTGCTTTATTCGGGCTGGAGCTTCATTACAAAATTCATAAATGAAGAATTTATTATAAGCGTTTTATTTTCAACCACGACCCGAACCCGATACTCCGACTCCGACAGGCCCGAATAAACGAGCTGCGGTTACTGTCTGTGTGTGAACGCTCCTAAGACGAGTTCTGAACCCTGCAGACAGACGAGGTTTTCCTGGAGGCTCAGATCCAGAACATCACCACCTCGCCCATGTTCATGGAAAAAGTGTCTCTGGAACCTTCCATGATGTACAACGTCACCGAACTGAACACGGTGTGCTCAGGAGAGGAGCGGTAATCTCATTACAGCACACAGAACACTTAACACTTAACACACAGCGTAACACACAGCGCTTCGTACAGAACATACACAGTGTTCAGGGTGCACCTGCGAAGCAGTTAGCGTAAATTCACCTCCTGCAACACATTGAGGTTTATAGTTAATACAGAGTGATGCTTTTTAAGAGAAAGTGCTGTGTTTTTACACAAAGTGTTATGTTTTAATATGATTTTTGATCTAAAATGTTACATGTAAACACTAAAACAGGGTCATTGTCTCTCAAATTTCAGATTTCTTTCCTTTTTCACCAAAAACTTTTGCCCAAAACATTTTTATTTTTTTTTATTTAGTTACAAAATTTAGCACATCCCTGATAATGAGTGTTTTCGTTCTTGTGTGTAGCGAGTCGACGTTTGGGAAGATGACGTACCTGCAGCCCATGGACACGCGGCAGTACCTGTACTGCCTGAAACCCAAGCCGGAGTTCGCGGAGAAGGCAGGGGTCATTAAAGGCGTCACTGTCATCGGCAAACTGGACATCGTGTGGAAGACCAACCTGGGGGAGAGAGGACGATTACAGACCAGCCAGCTGCAGAGAATGGTACGGTCCAATCACAGCGTTCCTCAAAGCGCAGGAAGTTCTTGATGGTGCTGTAGCCTGAGAGTTCGGTGGCCTTGGTCATGTGTGAAGCTGCTTTTAGGTCCGGGTTTGGTCCAGAGATCCGGTCCTCTCGGGTTCGGTACAGCTGGAAACTGTGTGGCATTAAACATGATTGCTTCAGCTTCACAGGTTACTTCCTGTGTAAAGTTTTACAGCGGTGTAAACACGTACAGAAATATTCAGGTTTTATTCGCTCTTTACGTCAGGCTCCAGGATACGGAGATGTTCGGCTCTCACTGGAGCTCGTTCCAGACACGGTGAACATCGAGGAGCCGTTCGACATCACCTGTAAGATCACAAACTGCAGGTACAAGCACAGGAGTCCTGTCTGTAAAACCGTGTGTGTGTGTGTGTGTGTGTGTGTGTGTGTGTGTGTGTGTGTGTGAGAATACATGCCATTATATAAACTTCTTCTAAAAATATTTGGAATTTAAATGCAATGGCTCATTCATTAACTCCAAATAAAAGCATTAAGTGTGTGTGTGTGTGTGTGTGTGTGTGTGTGTGTGTGTGTGTGTTGTCTCAGTGAGCGCACCATGGACCTGCTCCTGGAGATGTGTAACACTCGGTCAGTGCACTGGTGTGGAGTCTCAGGCAGGCAGCTGGGAAAACTGGGTCCGAGTGCATCGCTGTCCATCCCACTGCAGCTCCTCTCCTCTGTACAGGGACTACAGGTAACGCAGGTGTGATTAATTCTGTAGAACAGCGGCTCTGACAGCAGCGCAGGTTTATATTAACGCACTCGTTCTGATACGTTATCGTTTCTATAGCAACAGCTCATTCACAGGGACGTCCACATACCTTTTGTAAGGAGAAACGTGTTTATGTAACGCTGATGGAAGGAGTCTCCAGTGTCAGCGCTTTGTAACAGTCAGAGGTGAAGCTGTAACTAAGTTTTCCAACGTCTTCAGGACAGAGGAGTTTACGCTTCTTTGCGGTTTCTCAGTAACGTGTAACAATCTGCGTTTATTTGTCTTATTAAATGTAACTATAAACGGATAAATAGCGACGTGTCATTCTTTAATAAATAAAAATCGTAACTGTTGGTAAACTGTTGTGGTGTAAGAGGAGTAAAACACACGGGAACATGCTGTTATAGGAAAATAATCAACTTTATAATCAACTTTATTTTATTGCTCAGTATTTTGTCTCACACACACACACACACACACACACACACAGTGTGTATTACTTATTTAACACCTCGCTAACCTGTTAGCTAGATAGCTAAAGTAGCTGGTGTGGAAGAGAAAGTAAAAGTTGGTTAATAAGAATAAATTGCGATGTTTTGGAAAAGCTGTGCAGTTACAGTGGTTGAATAAATTAACATCAGTATTCAGATGTGTTAATTACACAGCACTATAATGCTTTACGTATCTCACAAGCGCCGCCTCTTACACACTGCACAGCGTTAGCGAAGATATTTTACACCGTGGAAGATATTAAACTTTATTAAATACTGCAACACGCATGTTTAATGTTTAATAAGATTGTGGTCATGTGACCGCTCAGGCTTTTGATCTATTCGATGCGTCGTGTTTAATTATTTTGATGCATTTGTGTATTTTTTTTAACGTGTTTGTGTTTCAGAGTATATCGGGCCTGAGGCTGACGGACACCTTCCTGAAGCGGACGTACGAGTACGACGACATTGCACAGGTGTGTGTGGTGTGTCCTTACCTGAGCCCTGAGACCTGAGGCTCCTCCCACTTCCTGTATCGGTAACCTGCACCTCCATGGACCAACCGCATCACCATTTTTACACTATCAGCTGACCTTCTTGTTTTAAAGTGTGTGCTTTTAAAGCCTTATTCTGATTTTAAGTGTGTGAATGTTAATAAAAGAGCGAACTCAGAGCGAACAGCAGACTTCTGTACGGAGAAATAACCGATATCCACATACAGCTCATCAAACGTTTAGGGACACGGAGCCTTTATCACTTCTTCCGTTTCTGAGTAACGTGTGAGTTTTAGTGACTGTACGGAAAGAGAGAGAGAGAGCGAGAGAGAGAGAGAGAGAGAGATTACTGTAAAACATTCACACATGATATTGTTTTCCTCAGAATAAACCTAGCTACCCTTTAAAGCGGCTGTTTGTAATTTTTACAGCCCTCTGCTGCCTGTGAGGTGAACTGCAGAGCCCCACCCCCCGTGTTAAAACGCTGTATCCTATAAGAATGAGTGGGCGGGGCTTCATTCATTTCAGGGCTGGGGAAAATATAAACAGAAGTCTGAAATGTAGAAACAGTGATGTTGGAAATCAAAGTTTTGGTAAAGTATCTTGAAATTCTGATATTTGTTCCAGGTCTAGAAATAATTTTAAACATTACACACCGCACCTTTAATACAGTATATTATTGCAAAATGACAAGATGATTATTAATTCAAAGCATTCTGAAACGCTGTGTGTCCCCAAACTTTTGATGAGCAGCACTTTTCTGTGTTAAAGCGTAAATACATGAAACTTGCACAAGGAAAATGGGCTTCTATAAATATATACAGAACATACCACAGGAGTCCTGATTATTAATTAATATTTAATATTTAATCACTCTTTCAGTCATTTGGTTCTTGCTGAAGAAACACGCACAATAAATTCAACAGCGATTTCACGTCACATTTATTCACCTGTGATTTGATTTTTATATATATATGTGTATATATATATATATATATATATATAGAGCTCTGTGTTTACACACGTTGTGTTTAAAGAGGAAATCACACACTCGGTGGTTATAGAGCATGCAGAATAAATCAGACTGAGACAGTAAAGTTCCTCATGTCCTCACTGTCCAACGAACAGCTGCTGAAATGACAGTAAATCTAACATCAGGTACACAGAGTCCTCTAAACATCCACACAATGAGTTAGTGTTCTTATAATGAACATAAAGTGCAGAAAAACCCATTCATGAACACGGCGACATGAACACGGCATCATGAACACAGGGACAGGAACACCACTCCTGCTGAACTGAACGCTGAGGGCACGAGCGAGAGCAATAAGGGGAAAAGTCCTGACCAGGACAAACACAGATTTGCATTTTGTGGAGGAAATTCTCAGCGTTTACAAAGAGAAAGAAAAGGAAGAAAGGACAGAAGAGAAAGTGAAAAGAGAGAGAATGCGAGACTAATTAAAAATGAAGGAAAGTTTGAGAAACAAAGATCAAGAGAAAAACAGAAGATAAAGACAGAGGGAGAATGAGAGATAAATGATGTTAGAAAAGTAGAAAAGAAAAGAGAGGTTTAGAGGTTTAGAAAGAACAAAATGCAAAAGAAGAGGGACAGAAGGGGGGAAAGTGGAGGAGAAAATAAAGGTGGGTGAGACGAATGAGGAAGAAAAATAAACAAGAGAAAGAAGAATGTGACTGAAAGAATGCAAAAATGCAGAAATAGAAAAAAGAAAGAGGGAGAAATCGTGGGAGAAATGACAGAAAGAAAGGAATTAAAGTGTAGGAAGCTGAAAAGTATGAAATACAGGGAAGGAAAAAGTGCAGAAAAAAGAGAAAAACAGTGAGAAGAAGGGAGAAAACAGAAAAGGGGGATTAAGGAATGATAGAAGGAGAGAATGAGAGACAAGAAAGAAAGAGGGAGAGAAGATTTTTATGGGAAAATCTCAAATTTTAAACTGAAATATTTTAAAAACTATAAATGATATCAAAATGAAAACTACGCAGCGCACGTTACGGGGTTTGACCGGCGGATTTCACAGTAATGTGTGGAAGAAGAAGAAGAAGTATGAAGAACTCAGAATTCCTACTCCGCATTTCAGCGTTCCTCACGAGCTCCGAGTTCTCGGAGTGGGAATTCTGTGCCGTCACTGAGACTCAACAAGCATCGGATTCGCTTTAAGATCAATAAACACAGCAGGATAAGCGGATAATACCTGGTCATTCATCAAGATTTCTTTTTTGTTTGTTTTTTTTTTCGAATCGGTGAATCGTAGGGGAAAAGAAACTAAAATTAGAGAATCGCTATTCAAGCGGCTCTTCCTGGGTTTTTAAATCTCTGTGTTCATTAAATCCAATCACACGCTAGACCACTGTGAACCTTCTTTTCCTGCTCTAACACACTGATCCGACGAATCTGCTTATTAACGTGTCCTTCCTGAGCGGAGTGTGTGTGTGTGTGTGTGTGTGTGTGTGTGTGGGTGTGTGTGTGTGTGTGGGTGTGGGTGGGTGTGTGTGTGTGTGTGTGTGTGTGTGTGTGTGTGTGTGTGTGTGTGTGTGTGTGTGTGTGTGTGTGTGTGTGTGTGTGTGTTGGAGCAGGAATCCAGGAGCAGGTTTTGGGAATCACTGTGTTCATGTTAAAACCCCTCAGATATCAAAGACTATAACACGGAACCTATAGATCAGAACTGAATCAGAAACAGACTATAAACACACTCGAGTCCTGATGGATCAGGAGAAAAGTGAGGACTGACACACACACACACACACACACACACACACACACACACACACACACACACACACACTACAGTGTCAAGATGGTGCATGTTTCTAAGTTTGAAGCTCTTCACACACTCACTAAGTCTTCACACTACTCAACTTTCCCCTGTGCAGTAATGTTTCATCATTAAAGCAGCAGTGTGTAATATTTACAGCCGCCCCTCAGCACCGCCCCCCTGCGGAATGTAAGATGAACTGCAATTACAGTAGAAAACTATGTTTCTTGAGTTGCCTTTTATGGGCGAAAAATTAAAAAAGCTATGTGTCTGTGTTTAGTCTGGGGACGGGGCTAATTTCAGGGACAGAAAAATTTAATCAATCCTAAAATAATTTTAAAAAAAGCTATTTATGGCAATATCATACGCACGTTATAAGGTAGTGCACTATTTCTGGAGTCTCTTCTTCCGATTTGTAGCCAAAGGTAAATAGTTAATATCCCACAATGCACTGCTGTAGGCTGGTTTACTCTAGAATGTACAGATCTCCCATGATGCACCATTTTAAACAAGGACTCTTAAAAATGATTTGATTATTACAGATGTACAAATAGTTTTAAACTTTACACACTGCACCTTTAATTCACTGTTTACAAAAATAAAAAAAAAACAGGAACAACTAAAAGCTCAGCAAGTAAAAATAAGTGTATTGTAAGTCACATGGTGCATCAACGTCCAATCATCTGCTTGTTGCTACGCAGGTTTACCTTCATCATGACACCATTGGGTGATATGAACAGGCTGTCTGTGATTGGTCGAAATCTTGCTTTATATTATAGATCGTACAGTTAGACGGTGATGTAATGGAAGCGAAGATGAAAACGCGATTAATAAAGACGATTACGTCCTGTCTGGAATTAACAGAACGTCTACTAAGAACCTTTCGAACTCTAGAACATTAGGAGCTCACACCGACGATGAATTAATGAGGAAAGTCGTGTAGTGTGAAAGTTTTTACACCCGTGTTCTCAGTTCCAGGTAAAGTGCCACGCCTTCTCTCTCTCCTCTCGCTCGCCCACTCCAGCGCTCAGATTAGAGAGCGTGTGGATCAGGAGCGCTCCTCAGGACTGCCGCTGAACGACTGACTGCGGATGTGGTTCCTCAACTGTTCTATCAACTCCGGGTTCTGCTGCTGAATCTGCTGAGCAAACTGCTGACCACTGAGAGAGAGATGGGGAGAGAGAGAGAGAGAGATGGGGATAGACAGAGAGAGAGATGGGGAGAGACAGAGAGAGAGATGGGGAGAGACAGAGAGAGAGATGGGGATAGACAGAGAGACAGACAGAGAGAGAGAGAGAGAGATGGGGATAGAAAGAGAGAGAGATGGGGATAGATAGAGAGACAGACGGTGAGAGAGATGGGGATAGAAAGAGAGCGAAAGCAATAGAGACAGAGACAAAGAGAGACAGACAGACAGAGAAAGAGAGAATGAGAGATAGACAGGGAGAGAGAGACAGACACACACAGAGAGACAGACAGACAGACAGAAAGAGAGAGATACAGAGAGAATGAGAGAGAGAGAGATGGGGGTAGAAAGAGAGAGAAAGAGAGCGAAAGCGATAAAGAGAGACAGAAAGAGAGAGAGAGAGACACAGACAGACAGAAAGAGAGAGAGAGACACACAGACAGACAGACAGACAGAAAGAGAGAGAGAGACAAACAGACAGACAGAAAGAGAGAGAGAGAGACACAGACAGACAGACAGAAAGAGAGAGAGAGAGACACACAGACAGACAGACAGAAAGAGAGAGAGAAAGAGCGAAAGCGATAAAGATAGAGAGAGACAGAAAGAGAGAGAGAGACACACAGACAGACAGAAAGAGAGAGAGAGAGACACAGACAGACAGAAAGAGAGAGAGAGACACACAGACAGACAGAAAGAGAGAGAGAGACACACACAGACAGACAGAAAGAGAGAGAGAGAGAGAGAGGTATTTGATGAGATTTAAAGCCACAGTAACGTCTCTCTGATTTATAAAAGATTAACAGAAAGTGCAGTGTTATATTATTTGTATGGATTTAAATTTTATATGAAGTTTTTTAAAATCTGCTTTGGTTTTAAATAAAGCTTTTTTTTAATTTTTATAATGATCTGAGTTAACAGTACACTTGCTAGCAGGTGTTTGTGCTGATTGCGCACTGAGCGCACTAGAGGTGACTGTTAATCAGATCGACTGAGAGCTGATCAGATTTACTGATGTACAGAGAAATCAACACTTACGCTTCAATAAGGCTGGAGATATCAGACATTCCCCCGACTCCTGCTGC
>CM040991.1:23460110-23479523 GCA_022985145.1 Pangasius djambal
CCAAAACCCTCACGTGTGGCAAGAAAGCGTGAAGCTCTACACCATACTCGACTCCACCACGGGCGAGGAGATCGGACGCTTTTATCTGGACCTACATCCCAGGTACGAACCATAAAGCCTTGAAGTGGGAGATACTGAGCAACATTTTTTTCTTTTTTATTTCACATTTTTTTCTCAATATTTCATTTAAAACAATACATCGACCTTCAGTGTTGTTTTTAAATTTCCTCTTCTTTCTCCATGTGCTTTTTCACACCTCCTTATATGAGATTTGTAAATATTAGTCCTGTGAAAAAAAAGTCTGTCTTTTGTGTTTTTTTGCTCTTTAATTTATTTCGTAAGTTTTTCGTAAACATGTGCTTGTCCTGTTTCTGCTGCGATCCTGTCAAAACCTGTGACTGTGACATTTAGGACACTCGTCTGTTTTTCAGCTTTTTAAACAAATTTATTTTCTGTATTAAAGAAGGCGCTGACTAAAGTATTAATGGGACAGGATCTGTTTTCTGGACACACGTCTCTCTCCTACAGAAAACTTCACCACATCACCGTTTTTTAAATCACATTATTATCAGTGGAGCGTCCACTGTACACGTCCCTGTGAATGAGCTGTTGCTATAGAAACGGTAACGTATCAGAACGAGCGCATTAATATAAACCTGCGCTACTGTTAGAGCTGCTGTTATAGAGAATTAATCAACACCTTCTGACCAATCACAATTCAGAACTCATCAGCGCTGTGATGTAAAGATGAATATAATTAAAGTGATGTATGAACCACTGTTAAATTTGGTAAAATGATCACTAATTTGATTTAAAGGTGGTTCTTATTTTGTTCCTCAGAGAAGGGAAGTACGGCCACGCGGCGTGTTTCGGTCTGCAGCCCGGGTGTCTCGGCCCTGACGGGAAGCGTACGATCCCGGTGGCAGCCATGGTGGCCAACTTCACCAAACCCTCACGTAACTGGCCGTCTCTACTGCAGCACCATGAAGTGGAGACCTTCTTCCATGAGTTTGGTCACGTGATGCATGAGCTATGCTCCAGGGTGCGTCCCTCTACGATGCTGAATCATCTTCAGCGTTTATGGAGATCTCAGCGTGTTCTGACGTTCTGATGTTGTGTGTGTGTTCAGACTCGCTATGCGGAGTTCAGCGGCACGCTGGTGGAGACAGACTTCGTGGAGGTTCCCTCTCAGGTGCTGGAGAACTGGGTGTGGGAGAAGGAGCCGCTCAGGAGGATGTCTCGCCACTACATTGACGGCAGCTCCATCCCCGACAGCCTGCTGGATAATCTCATCGCCTCCAGAGTGGCTAACACTGGTCTGAGATCAGTTCACACACACACACACACACAAATATATTTCAAATATATTAATCACGTCTGAGGTTTCCTCCACACGTAAAATCAATCCATGATATACAATCAGGTCCAGAAGTATTTGGACAATGACAGAGTTTGTGATGTTGCCTTTATACTCCACCACAATGGATTTGAAATAAAACAATCAGGATGTGATGGAAGTGCAGACTTTCAGCTTTATTTTAAGAGGCTCCACAAAAATATGGCATTTACCATTTAGGAATTACAGCCATTTTCAGCAAAGTGCCTCCATTTTCAGGGGCTCAAAGGTATTTGGACAAAGTGACTGACAAGAAGTTAATTGACCAGGTGTGGTCCATTCCCTCGTTACTTCAAGACAAATGGAGCAGATAAAAGGTCTGGAGTTGATATCAGGTATTGAGTTGGCATTTGGCAGCTGTTCGACTGGAGCTACCAATATGAAGCCCAAGGAGATCTCAATGCAAGTGAAGGAGGCCATCATTAGGCTGAAAAACAACATAAATCTATAAGAGAGATTAAACCTTAGGTGTGGCCACATCAACAGTTGGGTTCATTCTTAAAAAGAAAGAAAGCACTGGTGAGCTCAACAACATCGAAAGGCCTGGAAGACCACGGAAGACAACTAAAGTGGATGATCGCAGAATCCTTTCCTTGGTGAAGAAAAACCCCTTCACAACATCAACAGAAGTCAAGAATACTCTGGAGAAGGTCGGCATATCATTGTCAAAATCTACAATCAAGAGACGCCTTCATGAATGTAAATACAGAGGGTTTACAACAAGGTGCAAACCTCTGGGAACATTCAAGAACAGGAAAGCCAGATTAGACTTTGCCAGAAAACATCTAAAAAAGCCTCCCATGTTCTGGAATAAGATTCTTTGGACGGATGAAACCAAGATTAACTTTTACCAGAATGATGGGAAGAGAAAAGTCTGGTGAAAGAAAGGAACAGCTCATGATCCAAAGTATACCACATCATGTGTCAGACATGGTGGAGGCAGTGTTATGGCATGAGCATGTATGGCTGCCAATGGAACGGGCTCACTGGTGTTTATTGATGATGTGACTGCTGACAGAAGCAGCAGGATGAATTCTGAGGTGTTTAGGGCTCTACTCTCTGCTCACATTCAGCCAAATGCTACAAAACTGATAGGACGCCGCTTCACAGTGCAGGTGGATAACGACCCTAAACATACTGCGAAAGCAGCTCAAGACTTTCTGAAGGCAAAGAAATGGAATATTCTTCAATGGCCAAGTCAGTCGCCTGATCTCAACCCAATAGAGCTGCTTTTCACTTACTGAAGACACGACTGAAGGCAGAAAGACCCACAAACAAGCAGCAGCTGAAGGTGGCGGCAGTGAGGTCTGGCAAAGCATCTCCAGGGAGGAACCTCAGAAAGTGAGTTTTGAGAACATGGGCTCCAGACTTCAGGCCGTCATTGACTGCAAAGGATTTTCATCCAAGTATTAAAATTATGGTTATATTTACAATTATGTCACTTTGTCCAAATACCTTTGAGCCCCTGAAAATGGTGGCACTTTGCTGAAAATGGCTGTAATTCCTAAATGGTAAATGCCATATTTTTGTGGAGCCTCTTAAAATAAAGCTGAAAGTCTGCACTTCCATCACATCCTGATTGTTTTATTTCAGATCCATTGTGGTGGAGTATAAAGGCAAAATCACTCTGTCACTCTGTCACTGTCCAAATACTTCCGGACCTGACTGTATGTGTATGTGTGTGTGTGTATGTGTGTGTGTGTGTGTGTGTGTGTGTGTGCAGGTCTGATGAACCTCAGACAGATCATGCTCAGTAAAGTGGACCAGGCGCTCCACACCAAGTCTTCTGCTGACACCGTGGCCGAGTTCTCCAAGCACAGTAAAGAGATTTTGGGAATCGCGGCTACGCCAGGTAATAAACTCACAACCATCCGAGTGTGTGTGTGTGTGTGTGTGTGTGTGTGTGTGTGTGTGTGTGTGTGTGTGTGTGAGAGAGAGAATCTGAGAACATGTACAGTACATACTCCCGTATAACATGAGCGTGTCCACAAGGGGTCAGTGTCACACAAACCAACACAATCAATTAGTAACAATTAAAGGATAAAAAGTAATGTAATAGAATTCACAAGCACAGAATAACAGATGAAGTGAATGAATAAGTGCAAAATGGGATTAGGGTTAGTAAATAAATATAGAATAAAATAAATAAAATTATATACAACATTAAATAATTAAATATTTTATTAATAATAAAAAAATCTAAAATAAAATCTAAACTGTGAACTCCAACATGGAGAAAATACTTCCAATAAAATGTGAAATTAAAAAGATACGTTTTCAGATGCTTTTAAGAACAGTGATGGTGATGATGGTGATGGTGTTGATGAAGGTGATGGTGATGATGGTGGTGATGATGGTGATGATGATGGTGATGAAGATGATGGTGATGATGATGATGGTGGTGATGGTGGTGATGATGATGGTGGTGATGATGGTGATGGTGATGGTGATGAAGATGATGGTGGTGATGATGATGGTGGTGATGGTGGTGATGATGGTGGTGATGATGGTGATGATGATATTTACATGTGAGAATTTTTTTTTATTTTTTGTTTTAATTTTTTACACCAAAATATTGCTTAGAGTTTTTTCTGCTTTGATGTTTATTGAGACTTTTATTGTATAAATCTGATTTGGATCGTTTCTCCATGACTGAGTTTTTATTACAAAAGTGTTTATTGTTAAATTCTTGAGCAGGTGTCACCTGTAAGAAAGCGTGTGTCTCACCTGCGCTTGTCGTTTTGCGGCGTTGTTTCGGCAGGAACGAACATGACGGCGAGTTTCAGTCACCTGAGCGGAGGTTACGATGGTCAGTATTACAGCTACCTGTGGAGTGAAGTTTACGCCATGGACATCTTCTTCAACCGCTTCACAGCAGAGGGACTCATCAACCCCGAGGTGAAGGAACACACACACACACACACACACACACACATATGCAATACACACACACACACACACACACACACACACACACATGATACACACACAATATACACACACAATATACACACACACACACATAATACACACATACACACACACATGATACACACACACAATACACACACATACACACACACAATACACACACACATGATACACACACAATATACACAAACACAATATACACACACACACAATACACACACAATACACACACATACACACACACCCACACAATATATACAAACACACACACAATATACACACACTCACACAATACACACTCAATGTATAAACATTATGTACAGGCCCATTTATAAAGAAGTTGTGACGCTTTGTAAAATGCGAATAAAAACAGAATGCAAAGATTTATAAATCATATAAACCCATATTTTATCCGCAGCAGAACAGAGACGACATATGAAATGTTTAAAGTGAGACATTTTACTATTTTATGAAAAATATTAGCTCATTTGGAATTTAATGCCAGTAACATGTCTCAGAAACGTTGGGTCAGGAGCAACAGAAGGCTGGAAAAGTGAATAATACGGACAAGAAGCAGCTGAAGGAACATTTTAAAACTAATTGGATTAATTGGCAACGGGCCAGTAACATGACGGGGTTTAAAAAGAGCGTCTTATAGAGGCGTCTTATAGAGGCGGAGTCTCTCAGAAGTAACGATGGCCAGAGGTTCAGTGAAAAACTGCACGGGCAAGTAGTGAAACAGTTTCACAATAATGTTCCACAACGTAAAACTGCAAAGAATTAAACATCTCATCATCTACAGTACAAAATAGTAAAGCAGTATTGGATGCCGTGATCTCCGGGCGCTCGGACGCCACTGCGTCAGAAACAGGCGTGCGTCTGTAAGGCATATCACTGCATGGGCTCAGGAACTCAGTGTCATTACACGCAGCTCGCCGTGCCATCCACAATGCAGATTAAAGCTGAACCATGCGCAGAGGAAGCCGTATATCAACATGATCCAGAAACGCCGCCGTCTTCTCTGGGCCAAAGCTCAGTGAAATAGACCGAGGCAAAAGCCGCCTTCTCCGATGGTATGGGGACGCGTTAGTGCGTGCGGCACGGGCAGCTTGCACATCTGGAAAGGCCCCATCAGTGCTGAGAGGTATACAGAGGTTTTAGAGCAGCGTATGCTTCCATCCAGGCGACGTCTTTTTCAGGGAAGGCCTTTGCGTATTTCAGTAAGACAATACCAAACCACATCCCGCACGTCCTACACCAGCATGGCTTCAGAGCAGAAGAATCCGGGTGCTGAACCGGCCTGTCTGCAGCCCAGGCCTTTCACCAACTGAACATATTTGGCGCATGATGAAGTGAAAAATATACAGCGAAGAGAACTGAGCAGCTGGAATCCTATATCAAGCAGGAATGGGACAACATTCCACTCGGAAAACTCCAGCCACTCATCTCCTCACTTCCCAAACGTATACGAGCTGTTGTTAGAAGAAGAGGAGATGCTACACAGTGGTAAACTCGGCCCTGTCCCAACGTTTCTGAGACGTGCTGCAGCCGTCCAATTCAAAGTTAACTTTTGTTTTTTCATAAAACAGTACTCTCTCTCTCTCGGTTTAAACATTCGTTATGTTTTCTATGTTCTGTATAAAATATGGGTTTGTGCAATTTGCAAATCACTGCATTCTGTTTTTATTTACATTTTACAAAGTGTCCCAACTTGTTTGTTAATGGGGTTGTATTTGGCTTTGAAAAAAAAATTATAATATATAAATATATATTTAGCCCTACTAAAGACTTTAAATAATATTTCAGGTTAGATTAGATTTAGATTAGATATGATCAGTGGGAAAGGTGTGTTAATAACAGAGTCTGTAGGTCCTTAAGCCTGTCCTCTGTGTGTGTGTGTGTGTGTGTGTGTGTGTGTGTGTGTGTGTGTGCGCGTGTGTGTGTGCATGTGTGTGTTTGTGCGTGTGTCTGTGTGTGTGCGCGTGTGTTTGTGCACGTTTGTGTGTGTGTGTGTGTGTGTGCGCAGGTTGGTAAGGAGTACAGGAGAGTGGTTCTGGAGGCCGGTGGCTCGGTGGACGGGTCGGAGATGCTGAAAAGGTTTCTGGGTCGTGAGCCGAGTCCGGACGCGTTCTTTCAGTGTAAAGGACTCGCAAATCAGCAAAATATTTACACCTGATATTTATCACAATTTCATCACAATCAATATTATTATTGTAATATTTGAGTTTCTCTGAAGGAAACGAAGCCCCACAGAGTTTAAAATTAAATCATTTTGGTTTTAACTTCACAATTGTGTTGCTTTATTTTTGGACTGAAATTAATTTTCTCCAAGTGACGTGTGTTCCGTCAAAACGTCACGAGAAGAAAACATCCAGAGTTTTATCTGCTGCTGAGGATTGAGTGAAGCTTCACGTCTTAAGTGTTTGAAATCAACAAATATACAGATTCAGTCTTCCATATCTGTGGGACTGATTGTGTTATTCATAAAGACAATGAGGACTGGAATAATCCTGCGTCAGAAAATCATGGAGTAATGAAAGGGTCCGGTCCAGAATTATTGGCACCCTTTAGGAAAATAAGCAAAATTGATTGTATAAAATAAATTCTACACACAATAATATAAACTTTATGTTCAGAGAAACTAGTTTATAAATTATAATAAGTTTTATATTATATTATATGTTTTTGTATATATATATATATATATATATATATATATATTATACGTTTCTTCTAATTTTGTCTTCATTTAAATATTTTAAATATATTTATTTTTTCCTTTTTGAAACTAATGTATTGGTTTGTTTGTACACAAATAAATAAGCGAACACTTGTACGATGTCTTCAGCATGAGAATTACACGGCACAGATGGCTGTTGCACATTTCATGTAAAGGATAAAAAGAATGCATGAGCAGTAAAATATCAGTACACACAATCAGGGACAGAGCAGAAATACAGATTAATGGCTTCCTGAATTCTGCTAGGCTCCTGCATGTTTCAGCCCAGAACCTGGTGGACTCTGCCAGGAGGTTACGACTGTGCTGTAGAGGGATCCTTCAACAAGATAACGACACTAAGCATTTATCCAAAATCAGTGTTTCGCACTTCAGTGTCCGTCTCAGTCCCCGGATTTGACCCTTGCTGAAACCCTTGTGAAGTGAAGAGGACGTCCACACACACACACACACACACACACACACACACACACACCTGAGAATATAAAGAAATATTTTAAATGTTGTGAGTAGATGATGGTTCGAGCTCCTCTACACACATCTCCAAGCTTGTTAGACATCGCAGGAAGAGACTCGGTGCTGGTGTTCTGTCCAGGAGACAGAGAGCTTCACTTAGTGGAGATGTTGAATATAGAAAACTCTGAAGATTAGATTAGATTAGATTAGATTAGATTGTGCAGCGTATGAGTACAGAGCCAATGAAATGCAGTGTTTCGCATGTCCCAGGTTGCTAAGAAGCCGGGATCAGAGTGCAGCGCAGATGTGCTCAAGGGCCCAACAGCAGCAGCTGGACAGTGCTGGGGCTCGAACCCCTGACCTTCTGATGATCAGTAACCCAGAGCCTTAACCATTCAGACACCATGAAAAAAAAAAAGTTAAAATAAAATAATACAGTGCAGCTGAAATATATTTAAGCTCAAACTGGATCACTTATTATTATTATTATTATTATCATCTCCCAATCCAAACTAGAGGGTGCCAATAATTTTGGAGCTGCCTGTAATCGCTCGCTGATGCGCTGAGGGACGTGTCTGAGGGACGTGTCTGAGGGGTGAGTGGAGTCCAGGCCTGCAGTGATGTGCTCTTCAGTCACTAGGTGGAGGTCAGACTCTCTCTCTGCGCGTCTGCACAGTTTCTCCGCATTGCGCTCTCAGGTAACATGCCTTCAGCAAATCCTACGATTTTAACTTACATTCCTGCCACTTATTACTTTATATATAAACACAAAGGAAAGGTGAGTTTATTGAGGCGTTTAGAGCGCATTTCTCTGCTTTATCCGTGCAAAATGAAACACTTCAGCTCATATTCAACCCGCTCAACCTAACCTGCTAGCGGTGTGTAAGCCCCGCCCCCTCTCTCTGCTTATTGGAGCATTTTTTGAGCATTGTGATTGGTTCAGACATCACGCCTATCAGACGCCTATTACTTTAGGACCAATAGGGTTAATTCTGCTGGGCTGAACCTTAAACAGCTCCCAGCTCCCTACCTAGGCGCCCTACACAGGGTGTAGCATAATGAGCTCCACACTCGGTCTAGTGCACTTTGTATGAGATTGGAATGCAGCTCTTCTTTTTCCTTTTCCTTTTTTCTTTCAACCCCAGCGCTGTTTTCCTGATGTTCGGGGTTGCCAGGTCCGTGGTTTCACTGCTGCTTCAGACTTTTTATTTAAAAAAAGCTTTACTTTATTTATGGCTATATATAAAATATTCGGATAAAAATATCTTCTAAAAAGAAAAATTTCAAAACATGTCTAGTGAGGTGGTCTTCTCTTGTACTTGTAAAATATATACATATTTACACATATTCTGACATGATTAAATAGTTTTAAAAATTTACATTAATATATATTTCTGCCTTACATCTGTTGAGATATATAAATATATAAATATCTATAAAATGATATGTTTAGCGTTAAACAGCAGTTAGTAAGCGATGTTCTGAGAGATCTGATATTGTCCGATAAATAGCTCCGAGGGAATCGACAGCCGGATAGAGTGTTGCGCGTTGCCATGGTAACGCACACTGCCCGTAGTAACCGTAGTAACGGTTTTAGTGTAATGATCCATCGCTAGGATTGTGATTGTATGTAGCGAACACAGATGAGCGGCGCGATACACACAGTGACGTGTCGCGGTGCCGTTATACTGAGTATATAACGCTCTCAGAACGTCTCTCGTCCAATCAGATCAGTGGATCAGACCTAAACGAATAGCACAGACTTCATCTTAAATAACTATCATGAATTTCCTGGTTATACAATCGCACTATTTGTCCGTGTAGTACACAGTTACAGAGGGAATGATTTATAATCGCACTATCCGTTGCACCCAGATGAGGATGGTTTCCTTCTGACTCTGGTTCCTCTCAAGGTTTCTTCCTCATGAAGTCTCAGGGAGTTTTTTCCTCACCACCGTCACCTCTGACTCGCTCATTAGGGATAAAATCATAAATTTAAAATTGAATTGAATTGAACTGAATTGAAAAGGAAAAAGGAGCTGTGTTTGGGGAAGAGGATATACGCTGCTCATTTTAATATTAAAATACATACTAGTGACGTCATAGTCATGATTCTGAGGATGGCGTGTTTGGGTTTGTTTTTCGGCAGATCTGGCAACCGTGCTGATGTTTTGTGTGTGTGTGTGTGTGTGTGTGAGTGTGTGTGTGTGTGTGAGTGTGAGTGTGTGTGTGTACTTGAGCTGCGCACTGCTGCTCCATCAGTGTGGATTCAGCTGCTGCTCAGTTCTGCTGCTCGC
The DNA here is from genome assembly GCA_022985145.1 of Pangasius djambal. NCBI lineage: Eukaryota > Metazoa > Chordata > Actinopteri > Siluriformes > Pangasiidae > Pangasius > Pangasius djambal. The sequence continues at coordinate 23,469,928 of CM040991.1, forward strand.
TCTTCAGTCTGTACTCTGTATCATATATATACATGTTATATATATTTTATATTTTATAGATTAATTAATGTTTAAGATTTGATCAGTGAGAATCTCAGAGCGCGGATTGTACCGGGAACACGGTTATTATTTTTTTTTATTGTTGTTGTTTTTGTATTTTCTGCTTTTTAAATTTCAGTCATTGTGAAAAAAACTGGGATTTTATCTAAATTAAAAGGATTAGCGTTTGTCCTTTTGAAAAGATAATAATAATTCGGAGTGTTTGTCCTGGAATCGCAGGACAGATCAGAAACTCTCTTTATGCTGTGAAGAAAACTTGTCCGAATCCAACTTTTTTTTTTCTGAGGTGAAAAAAAATGCTAAGCTAATTCGTATTTAGCGATTTAGCGACAGCTAGCTTAGATTAGCATAGCTTAGCATAGCATGCTAACATCCCTCCTGCGGGAAAGCGCTCGGACTCGGCTACTTTCTCTCACAGCGATGCTAATGACCTGACTGGATTTAAACATTTTTTTAAAACAAAATTTCTCATAAAAAGGAAATAAAAGGCGAAGAACAAAAAGGTAAGATTAAATTAACGCTTCGTTGTTGTTGCTGTTGTTAATTTTTAATCGCTAATTTTTTTCCTCAGGTAGCTCGCTCTCTGTGCGCGTGCGTGCGCGCGCGCTTGTGTGTGTGTGTTTTCTGTTCTGCTTCCTTGTTGTTAGCAGTGAATGCTAATCCCGTCAGGGTTCCATTTTATTTCTATTATTATGTCGATTTTAGGAGTGAATTCGGTGGAAATGGGGAGGTTGAGTTTTTTTTTTTCCTGTCAGAACAGGTGAAATAATGTGAACACACACACACACTCTCTCTCTCTCTCTCTCTCTCTCTCACACACACACACACACACACACTGAGGCGACTTTCAGTCTGTCATCTCTCTCTCTCTTGCTATAACAGCTCTCTATCTCTCAGTATTTACCTCAGAATTCAGATTTTTGTCGGTTTCTGAGGTAAATTCTGATCCAATTCGTCAAATTATTCACGTCCACATTATCATTAATCTGAAATGGATTATAAAAACACACATTCTGAATTCGATTACAGTTTATTTGTCGTCATTTCCGGTTGTTTGTTTCTACTGAGATCATCTCTGTCTGTTTAAACACCACACACTGGGTTTACTTCTCCAAATGACCAGCTTCGGTCTGCACAAGGACAATTAGCAAGAGGAAAAAATAAAATAAAAAAAGCTAAAGAAAGAATCAGAATAAATCTTGCAGTGTAATTGGTGAGGGTGTTAATCGTAGATCACGTGATTGTGGTTGTTGATATCATCAGCACCATCGCCAACACTGGACTAATGTAAAATAAATACTTGTCACGTTAAGTGCGGTGGTGTTCGTGTTCGTCACACTGTTCTGTGGGGGTTTTTTCTTGACGAGATATAAGATTGTTTCACTTTTTGTTTGTGCTGATTTGTTTTTAAACTCACATTGAACAGACATCATGTCATCACATATCATCGTAAAGAAATAATAATAATAATAATAATAATAATAATAATAATAATAATAATAATAATAATAATAATTGTCTAGTTGTGATTTGAAATCGGCGGCCATTTTAGTGTCATCGTGACCAAACACAGCCTCCGGATGTTATTTTAGAAACTGTCAATTAAAAGTTCAGTCTAAAATCCACCAATAGGAGGACGGCAAACTCACGGAACGGCTACGAATACGGCGACGGCGACAATACAATAAAAACACAGTAACGGCGAGAGATTTTCGTCAAAGCCGATGTTGAAGATTGTGTGTTTATGCGAGCGTGTTTTCTGATTTCTGGATGTTTGATGACGTAAGAAAGTCTTTAATCGTTAGAGGATCTTCGTCGTATGATCCGACGCGGAGAACGCGCGCTGTACCGCACAGCGATGTAGAATTCAGAACCGAGTTTATTGGACAGGACCGCGTGCCATCACGTGTGACGAGGAATAATCCTAAAAGGGCACGGAGATCAGAGCGAGTAAATCCGTGTTTACTGAATAAAACTCTTCACCTGTGCGGTTCAGACCTGTTCTTGTGGCATCAGTGCAGAATTTAGTTTTTATCCTGTAGTTTAAACAACAGTCTATTCATTAAACTTGTTTTTAAAATTAATCTGAGAGTCCGAGTCAAATGAAAACCTGAATTTTTAAAAAATTTCACATTATTCATTGCAAGTCAGTGCAGATAAAAATCCAGCAGCGCGTTATGTTTAGTATAACTCCTTACACGACTCGTCACTACTGAACTATTAAGAACTATTTATTCTTTTGTTAAGCGTTTATTAGTTTATTGTTTTATTATTATCCACTTCACAGCGGTTATTATTTCCTGTTTCTGCATAAATTATAAACGATGTGACGTGCAGGTGCTTTAGTCTGTGTTGGTTGTCCCGGAGATTCAGCAGGTAACAGGATGAGGAAGCCTGAGAGGGATTGCAGACACTCGGCGCGCTCATCCTCATGATGACTAATCCCTACTTTCTGCATCCACAGGGATAGATCACGATCACCTGTAAAACCTTAATGACGTAAAATCACTAACATCACCTCAGCTCCTTTATCTCTGGGGCTTTAAAGTATCTTCGCTCATTTAACTCGTTTCCGTTATTGGTTGTGATGTTGTGAGAGGTGTGTTGTGTTGTTGTTACCTGTTTAAAGCGTGATTATGGTCAGGAGGGTAGCTGTAGGTGTTCAGGTGTTCAGGTGTTGTGCCTGTAAATCTGAGAACATGCATCTGAATTATAAACAAAGCCGTTTTGTAATCTTGTAAATTACTTACTGAAGGTGTTTTGCCCTTTGTTTAGCATCATCCCATGCTGCTGTAGCGTCTGATTGGTCAGAAGGTGTTGATTAATTCTCTATAACAGCAGCTCTGACAGTAGCGCAGGTTTATATTAATGCGCTCGCTCTGACACGTTATCGTTTCTATAGCAACAGCTCGTTCACAGGGATGTGTATTTCTGTAAGAAGAAACATGTTTATGTAACGCTGATGGAAGGAGTCTCCAGTGTGAGCGCTTTGTAACAGTCAGAGGTGAAGCTGGAGCTTTAAGGTTTCCGACGTCTTCAGGACAGAGGAGTTTACGCTTCTTTGCGGTTTCTCAGTAACGTGCGGAACAAGCTGCGTTTTTTTATTTATTTTATTTATTTATTTTTTTGTCTGATTGACTTTGAGAGAGAGAATAAACAGGCTGGTGAGCGAACGAGTGTTTATAGCTGCTATAACGTAAGTGACCACAGGAACTAACTTGAACATTAAATGTAACTATAAACGGATAAAACGTATGACGTGTCATTTTTTTAATAAACAAATTGTAATTGTTGGTAAATTGCTGTGGTGTAAGAGGAATAAAACACTTTCAGGACGTGCTGTTAGAGGAAAACAATCAACTCCAGGGTGGTAACGCCGCTTCATCGCACCACGCTGTGTCACTCGTTATTTTACTGTAACTGCACCTCCCTGCAGTGTTTATTCCTCGTGTAGCTAATGAGTGACGTGGCGTAGGTTCTCGGGTCAGACGGCAGTGAATCGCCTCTCGCGCTGATGGATCGTGTTAATTACCGTAATGTTTACTGAATAATTGGCGAAACGTAGTGCTTTAGATTAGATTAGCCTTTATTGTCTCCCTCAGGAGAGATTTGTCTTGGGCAATCGAGAGAACACAAATGACGATGTTTGCCATGGGGTGTTTATTCAGAGCGATCTAACACACACACACACACACACACACACACACACACACACGTGGTCAGTGTTTCAGTACGAGTCTTAACACCTCACTGTGTTCGATCATCATTAACGTGTCATTAGTGATTATTCTCAGCGTGATGCTCTGCACCGTACAGTCCTATAGTCTACAGGCTTTAAGCTCTTTACCTCCTCCTCCTGACGCACCGCGTAGCTCCGCCCCAGACGCGTGCAGACGTGTGCAGACGCGTGCAGACGTGTGCAGTGTAGGCGTACATCTTTCTGATACGCAGCATAAGCACAAGCTGATGTTGGACAGAGGCTCAGAGCTGGAAATAACGCTGACGTAAATGTTTATGGTGCAGCTCTTCAGCGCAGACTCTCAGTAATGCAGTCAGGCGTCGGGCAGGAGAAACGCTCAGCTACGTTCGCACTCGCACTTTCGCCTCTTGTGGGCGTGGCCTGTATTTATTTATTTATTTATTTTCCAGTTTGGATGAGAAACAGTAGTAGCTATAAGTACAGCATCCTCTAAAACTAAGGCATAAATCAGAAAATCGAATCAGCTGAGTGATTTGTGTTACACTCTCCAGAGACGCCTACGATCTCGGCTGCTTCCTTCCGAGCTTTATTTTTCTTCTGTACACATTTAACGTGAGCGCGTATATGACAGGAGGAGATGAGAAATTTCTAACGCCAATTAAAAAAAAAAAAAAGATACCGATCTGTTCCGATTACACCAGAAAATCTGTTTAACAGCCTGAAAGATTTCTCACGAATGACAGCGTATTTTATTAAATGTCATTATGATCGATTATAATGGACTGTAAAAGAGTGCGATCTGATTTGAGGTCAGAACACCGAGTTTTACGCTTCTGTTATAATGACATGAGGAAGTAGATAAAGTTTCACTGTACAGAGACACATGATGTGCTCCGTGACCCGATGTTCCGCGATACACAGCATGCACAAAGCGTTACTGTCGACGTTTACTGCCGCGCTCATAAAGCCGAATAAATCCGAGGTCTTTAGGGCCAAACTGTAAACAGCATCACGTGGGTCCTGCTCAGAGAAGGCAATCCCACAATTCTGTTCTCCAGACGAGAGTTTCATAAAGGTCTGAAAGACGAGGGAGATATAAACTCCATGACCTAGATCAACATGAATCGAGACGAGAGGAAGGATAAATAACTCTAAACACAATGCCGGGGGAAGCGTGAAGGAAGGTGTGTGAGGAACGATTCGGAATAGCGCGAGTGTTTTGTGTTCATCTTTAAAACCGAAACGGAGGCGAGATCACGTAAGACTGTGCGGGAACGAATTCTAGAGTGACGGCGCTATAAACAGCCGTGGACAAATCGATAGCGCAAGACAAGCAGATTTCATTTCCTGTCTGTTATTTTTGTTTTTCACGGCTGCTCAGTGGACAAGAAGGAACCAGAACCAGAAGAAGAAATAAACCCTGCTTCTTCTTGTCTTTTATTTGGCGTGTGCTGTTTTTAACCCTTTACGGGATTCGGGCACGTCCCACAGATCGGAGCGCTGGACAGAGGCCTTCAGAGCTCTTCTGCGTGGCTGCTGGTTTTCAGCATCTCGGCAGATTGAAGGAGAAGTTCTCGGGCGTTTATTCTTCATTCTATTTCCAGATCTAACTGATGGAACAGTGTTTGCGAGGTGGATTAATTAGCACACACGGATGCTAACTGGTGTAAAATAAAGTGCAGCACAGAACCGTCCTGCTTACTGCACCTCGCGCTTAAACACATCGAGAGAGAATCAACAAGCTGATCAGGATCCGGTGTGTGTTATACGCGTGACGTGAGGACGCAGCTCCTCGGCTCAGCGCTGAACCAGCGACTTGCTGATGTTCCTCACGATGGTGAACCTGCTCTTTACTCTCAGCACATATTAATGTTAATGCACTTGACTAGCTCAGTAGATCCCTTATTACATTATTTAGGGTTAAGGTTAGGGTTTTAGGGCTAACCCTGACCCTAGCTAATTAGGTTTCTGAGCTAAAACATGAGACTGGGACTCGCTGATCTGTGTATGATTTCATTTCCTTATAATAATAATAAATATTAATAGTGTAGGAGGTTAGTTAATGGAGTACTGGTCTGTGTTCAGGGTTTAATGAAACGACATGGTGGGTGTCTATCACACTAAACACTGTTTCCTGTAAATATTTCTGACCTTCAGCGTTTTTAATAAACGCTTCTTTAGTTCGTTAGCGTGAACCTGCAGCATCGTGAAGCCAGCAGCGAGTGTGTGCGAAGTGGAAGATTCTTTAATTACACAGCACTGCTTATTAACTGATTATTCTCAGTCAGTTAACTGCAGCTGCCTTCCAATCATGTAATTAACTTCATTTAAAAAAAACTGTTCATTTACAGCATCACCGCTTCGATTATTTAAATGTTGTCCTATGAATAATCCCTTATTTCAGGATTTAAAATTAAAACATAAGCCCTATTCGGATCGGATTAGTTTATCTGTAATACATTTCTCTACACGTCTCCTCAGTGATAAAGCTCTCGCAATGAAGCGACCGCCGGAGGAGCGAGTTTATAGCAGGTTGTGTTTTCTGTGAAGCTGGATGTTTGCGTCACGCGGTCATGTGATCCGCTACGTTCACAACGAGACGCTGAGTCTTATTTCACTTTAATTTCTCTCCTCGTGAAAATGCTTTCCGCCGGACCGGGAATATGTTCAAGCGCATCTTCTGAAGCGTCTGTTTTTCGTTAGGCGAGTCGGGAAGTGTTTAATATCTGAGGGAGGGTCGCTGGCGCACGCGTTACGCGACTAATCACGACAAGCAGCAGTCAGACGTGTTTTTGGTTTTTTCCCCTCAGTAACGGACGTGTATCCGGACTAAAATGATCAGCATTTGGTGGAAAACTGTAGGTCTGTAATTTTCCCAAAGGAGGACGGAGAAAAACACAGACACGTCTGATCCGATAAAAATAAATTCTCAGAGTAGCAACAGGAAATGACACCAGGACGCCATGTCGGTTTAATCCCGTCCGAATAGGGCTTATGATTAGCGTCGTTCTCTGATTCTCTGAGATACGTTCAGGTTCACGCCTCAGTCGTTTCCTGTATGTATGTATGTATGTATGTATGTATGTGTGTATGTATGTATACACGTGTATATTACAGTGAAAATGAGATCAGAAGCTGAGACAGCAGAGAGGAAGTGCTTTAAAGCCGTCGCTCACGCACTGCACCGATTTATCACGTTTTCCATGTAACCTCTCTTCTGCTCTACCATAGGGCTCCGGTAAGGAAATACGCTTCGGATTCATTGTACCAGGCGTGTGTGTGTGTGTGTGTGTGTGTGGGGGTGTGTGTGTGTGTGTGTGTGTGTGTGTGTGTGGACCTAAGAGCTATGGAATGTTTCCATTCAAATGGAAAAGGCTGCTTCCGTGTGTTTAATTTCATGCAGACGTGACGGTTCTGCACTCTGTATGACGTGATGTTGTATGACGTACAGTAGCGTCAGGTGATGCGTCAGAATGGATGTTGGAGCCACGTCCGGTTCCTCTCCTGAAGCTACTGACCTGACACGGACAGCTGTGTCCACTGTTCTTGGCTGACAGGAGAGGAACCTGACGTGGTCTTCTGCTGTTGTTCCTCAGGACTCACCGTGTTGCTGTTTCTGAGCTGCTTTTCTGCTCACCACGGTTGTAAAGAGTGATTATTTGAGGTCCCATAGCCGTCCTGTCAGCTTCAGTCTGACCATTTTATACATTGCGCTTCTGCTGATACGTGATTGGCTGATCGGATAATTGCATGAATGAGCAGTGGTATGGGTGTTCCTAATAAAGTGGACAGTGAGTGCGTGTGGAATTAATTTCATTGTCACGAACTAAACCTGAATAGTTTAATTTGTGAATCTCGTTTCCGCTGAGGCTGCAGAGACGCTGGAAACGTTTGGAGCTCAGAAAGATTCGGTTTGATTACGATTCTCCAGAAAAGATTCAGTGCCCTGAAAAACTGCAAGATCAACAAAATTCCAGTTTCATTTATTTTGTATTATTTTGTATTATGTTGTTTATTTGTTTAAAAAAAAAAACACACTTAATACACAAACGTGAGTAAAGGATCGTTTTATCCAGTAGTGGAAAATATACAATAAAAACCAAACACCAGTCTCGGAGCATGAGAGCGTTGTTTATTCAGTGGTTACTTGAGTAGAATCCTGTCTGAAGTTTCAAAATCAGGAAGTGTTTATACTTTATTTTCAAACAAAGCTTTTTTTTCCAGGTCGGTTACTTGTTTGTGTGAGTGACAGTCGAGTAACTCGTGTACTGACACTTTACAGCGATACTCAGGAACCACGATAATAAAATATCGATATCACTGTAATCGTATCGTTTCTCCCAGCCCACGGCTCACGGACAGTAACAGTTCCTTCAGAGCAGATTCATATTTATGTAAAAATGAAATCAGTGATGATTCAGATGTGTTTTTGGGAATGTTTAGGAATATTCTGGACTGGAGGTTAAATCCGGATCGTGTCGATGTGTATGTGAATGTGTTGTGTTTTTCCCGGCCTGTCGTCAGATCGTGTTTGTCTTCAGCAGAGTTTAATTGGTTCCTGTTCAGCCTGTTTATCCTGATAACTCGCAGTTACTCGGCCTTTCCCTGAAACTGCCACAGGAATTCCTTCTACAGACAAATGCAGGTGTTTAAAGTCTTAAAGATCAGAAGTTTTTGGTCTCTGTGTTTTTTAAAATTCCAGATGTATAATATAGGACTGCTGTAACATCTGAACATTTTCATGATGTCACTAACATACGTCTGTGTAACAAGTGACTAAAAGCCAGAGGACTGTTCCTCACACTGATTCACCAGTCTAGAGAGAAGTGTCGTTAGGAAACCAATCCACGCGCGGTGGTGTGATAGTGATGCTCCTCCACGCCAAGCAGAGGAACCTGCTTTATACTTGGCGTAGGATTTTGCAAAAGTAGCAGCAGCACGATCAGCATTGTTCGTGCACTCGCTTCGTGTCTTACGTACATCCGGAAGATTCTAAAACAACATTCACTAGATGTTGCGTCGGAGCCAAAACCTCCCGGTCCATCAGGTTTCTGAGTCGAACTGTAAAATGTTAAACACGCTCATGATTCATGTCGTGATTGTTGTTATGATCTGCGTCTGAACTCGAAAACTCAGAAGTATTTAATAATCTTGAAGATCCAGAAAACTGGTGCACAGAACAGAGCTTTGTATCGGTGCAAAGGCGACGTGAGAGGATTTTAAATCCAAACACTAAGTGTAACAGGAACCCGGTTAGTGTTAGCGCTCTAACGCTCTAGAATAGTGCACAAGTGTGCGGTTTGAGATACAGCGCTTTATTTTATTTGTTTAGCGGACGCAGATGGACGGAGAAATTTGTGCACTTTCGTAGCTGAGGTTCACCAGTGCAGCGTGTCGGGAGACTCAGACAGACTGAAATAACACGTGCGCTGTTAATCTAAGCCTGGCGTCTCTGAACGTGGCTCTCGCTAACATTTCAAAAATATTAGCACATAAAAATCTTCGATATTTCTGATATTAATTTGCAAAATGAATAAATGAAGCAACAGAGGAGATTGTGAGTTTCCCTCACGACCCCATTTGTAAATCAGGCGACCCCACGTGGAGTCACGACCCCTGGGTTAGGAAGCGAGCGGTGCAGGGCGTGTTTCACATCGCGCCTCTTCTCCCTCGCTGTGAGGCTCGAGCGCTGAGGTTTCTGACTCGTGACCTTGAATCTGTAATGTCTAAAAATAATCATCATTAAAATAAAACTCATAGCCACAGCTCCATAAATAGGTTTAAACGTTAACGTGTGTGTGTGTGTGTGTGTGTGTGTGTGTGTGTGTGTGTGTGT
>CM040991.1:23503401-23521116 GCA_022985145.1 Pangasius djambal
TGCGCCTGTGCGTGCGTGCGTGCGTGCGTGTGTGTGTGTGTGTGCCTGCGTGCGTGTGTGTGTGTGTGTGTTTCACCTCAATCGCCCCCTGATTTTCAGGAAGTGTGTGAGAACCTGGTGAAATTTCTCCACCGCAGTGACGTCTGAAACCTGACAGAAACTGAAAATTAGAATACGTTTCTGTCCCAGTCGCGTTCGCCGTACACTGCTGAACTTTACATTCCACTTAGTCTTAAATATTAGTCACACTTAGCAGTTCTCAAAAGTTTATACCCCCCTCTGACATACTCTATTAACTCTATCTGCATGCATACCCCATTAACACGTTTAATGATTTAAATCCGTCACATGTTCACACAAGTTTTGTTTTTTTAAGGCATGAAGCCCTCGAGTGGTTGAGATAACAGTCAGTGTGAATCAGGAAAATCTCTCTCACACACCCTGAACCTGAAAATACTGATAAAGCGCTTTCAGAGTGTTGATGGTGTGTGATTAATGGCGGTCACGCCCAGCATTCACAAACACAAAGAGACGAGCACAGAGTGGGGGAAAGAGAAGTGAAGAAAAAACATCCAAAACAAACAGCAAAGAGTCATTAGAAGAATAAAAGTGGAGTAAAAACACATTTATATCACATTTAGAAAATATAATTTAGGTTCTGTAACTATTGTATTATTTTAGTATTCAGTTTCTGAGTGTTTTTGTTACTTGTGATAATGAAGAAACCTGATGTAAGGGTGTACAAACTTTTGCACTCTTGTCTAAGTGGTGTTAAAGTTTTTTTCTCCATCTTTCTCTCTGTGATACACTCACAGTGTGTTTATCCTGCTTTGAGATTGTGTGTTTAGTCTGCCGGGGTGTGTGTGTGTGTGTGTGTGTGTGTGTGTGTGTGTGTGTGGTGTTTTTAATTTGCCATAAACACACGCAGTCCCTCAGGCTGTCTCTGTCTGATAGCTCCTGACCGTCCGCCCTCTGCGTGTCCACGCTGTCCGTTTGTTCAGAACAGAAGGCTGAGATTTTCTCTCACGCTGTGAAGTTTGTCGTTCTTGAGATGACCCGAATCACAGCCACGACAGAAAACACACAAAAATCATCAATTCCATAAACACAGGAGCTGAACAGGCTAAAAGTGGGACACGGAGGAACTTGTTAAAGCGTGTTGTGATGTGTGTGTGTGTGTGTGTTCAGGAAGGGAACCTGCGGCGTTACCCAACACCGTACCCTGACGAGCTGAAGAACATGGTGAAAACGGCGCAGTCTGTCGCTCACCGCCTCAAAGAGGACGAGTCCGGAGACGAGACGGCTGGAGAGAGGAACCACATCGGCGTGCAGAGTGTAGGAGTGAAGGTGAGCGCTCGCACGTACACGGGCTTCAAATCCTCAAAACCTCGTATAAACAACACTTCAGAAGCATCGGGAAGGTAAACACAGAGCTTCTGGATATGAAATAAAGAAACTAGGACCAACATAAACATTATGTATGAAGGACTTGTGTAGTTGTGATGTGAAACACACTCCTCTAGTAGTATTAAATGTTTTAGAATATTTACAATATATTTAAGGGCAAGAAATCCGCATAAGGGTGTCTAAGGGTGCTTTCACACCTGCTCGTCCGGTTCCTGAGTCCGGTTCCTGAGTCCGAATCAGAGTGATATCGATAGTTTTGGTTTGTTTTCTGTTTGGTTTGTTTTCTCGCTGCGTGTAAGCCGGCTGAGGTGCGTGTAGGGCGCTTGCCGAGTGTGTGCAGAAATCATAAAAATCCCCCGAGCACACGGAGGGAACACGGAGCTGCGCTCAGCTTAGTACTACATAAATATATAAATTGCTGGTTTAAAATATTTCGTGTCTCGCATTCACTGTTAATTTGTTCTTTTTGTCCAAATCTCCACAACACATCGCATGTCCACAGCGCTTAGCTCCGTCCTTTAGCTCACTTTATCAGCTGCAGAAAAATGGCGTCCTCACCCCAGAGCACACGCCGTGTCCGGTTCACTTCCTGTATTCGGGTCGACTCAGGACTGAATCTGTGGCTCACTGCAGCAGAACCGCACTAGAGTTGGATTAGAACCGTCACCTCACGGAGACGCTCTCAGACAGGTCGCTTTGGTTCCTTAGACAGCCTCAGGACGGATTTGCACTCAAGTCTCCATCATTGAACAGTTGATAACTTCAGTTCAGCACAACAGACTTGAAGTTAAAACTATAAAGAATTCAGGAATGTTGCTCATAAGCTCCTGGTTACGCAATGAACACTTTCTGACTCTGTAGTACACAGTTACAGAAGGGGTTTATTTATAATCGCACTATCGGGTGTCACCCAGGTGAGGATGGGTTCCTTCTGACTCGGGTTCCTCTCAAGGTTTCTTCCTCATATCATCTCAGGGAGTTTTTCCTCACCACCGTCACCTCTGGCTCACTCATTAGGGATAAAATCATATACTTAAAATTTATATCCTGAATTTATTTGTTTCTGTAAAGCTGCTTTGTGACGATGTCCACTGTTAAAAGCGCTCTACAAATAAAACTGAATTGAGTTTGCACCGAGTCGCTGTGTTCTCACCTGCACACGAACTGCACGAAAGAGGAGAAACACCAGGGTTCGATTCCAACAGAATAAACACTGCGAATGTGAAAACACTCTAAAACCTGCTTCATTCTTTTTAACATAAACACACGCACACATCTAAATAAACCTCGCATTGCTTGATGTAGGAAAAAAAAGAAACTTTATAAACGAATTGAGCTAAATATCAGCTCGAAAAATCAATCAAAAACAAACGGGGAAACAGAGTGTAATATAAAATTATTTTAACCTCCTTGTGATTTCGTTGTAAATTTATTTATCTTGTGTGTGTTTAACAGGTTGGTTGAAGATGTAGGAAAATAAACCACTCTTAATGTTTATCTCATTAATCTGTGGTTATTAGTTGTTATGATGCAGTATAAGGTGGTGTGTGATGTGTGAGGTTGTGTTCTGTCCTTCACCAGGTGATTGAAACTCCGTGTAGCAACGGCAAAGCGCATGAGACGGAGTCCAAAGCTCCGGTCCAGAATTCCACTCCACCTGAGCCGAGGGACGTTCCGGATAACTGTGACACGGAGAGGATCCCGCTGAAGAGCTCGGAGAACACCGGAACCACCGTCAGCTCCGAGGACACACTCGAGGTGCTCCATCATGGAGATTTATTTATTTATTTATGATCATCAGATTCCCAGCTCCGCTTTTCAGCCTCATGCTCGTGTTTAAATCTTTCAATTTTATTTAATTAATTTTAAAATTCAATTTAATAATTTTTTTGCTCAGTTCACACTCAGTACTTCTTCATTCAGGGGCGGGGCTACGTATGACCTCAGGCTGTGATGTCAGTAAACAGGCTTCACAGATTTAGATTTAGACCAATCACGTGTGAGATTAGAAAATGATCGAGGCCGTTGCTGAAATCTCGCCCCTGTGACTAACTGAGTAAGGGTGGCTAGGGTTAGGGGGGCATGGGGGGAGTGTCTAATTTGCATATTCATGTTTATTCATGCACCAGTTGTGTGATTTTCTGCAGGAATCGGAGGAGCTGTCGTCTGATGAAGAGGAGATGAAGATAGCTGAGATGAGACCTCCTCTTATCGAGATCTCCATCAACCAGCCCAAAGTGGTGGCCCTCAGCAAGGACAAGAAAGGTGCAGGGACTCGTTTATCATGGCTGAAGATTTTTATTAGATTAGACTCTAAAATATATAAATAAATAAACATACTGGATAAATTAATTAAATAAATAAATGCGTAAGCACGAGCACAGTATACAAACTCACGGACATTTACAATGAGGCTTTCGTAAACTAAGGCTGTGATCTTTTTCATAAAGACAAACATCTCTCTCACACACACACACACACACACACACACACACACACTGATGATGTCATTTCCTGTCTGTCCTGGTACAGATGACAGTAAAGACGCCGACTCGTTGCTGGATGAAACGGTGGCCAACAGCAACCAGAACAACAGTAACTGTTCCTCACCGTCCCGCATGTCGGACTCGGTGTCTTTAACCACAGACAGCAGCCAGGACAACTCCCTGTGTACTCCTGAGAGAGAGAGCACGATCCCCCTCATCCCCAAGAGCAGGTACACACACACACACACACACACACACACACACACACACACACCATCATCAGCATCATCTCCACCTCGACATGTCATCACGAATCACATGACACGTACAGAACGACGCTGTTTATAGCTGCAGCTGTGAAACAGTCAGCAAAATGATTTGTGGTCGACGCTGTCGGGCCTTAATGAGCAGTCGTGCGCCGTCGTCAAGGCTCTGGGCTGCTGATCAGGAGGTTGTGAGTTCAGTTCCCGCGCCACTAGAACAAGAACTTTAACCATCACCTAAGAATAAAATGAATAAATCTAAACTAGTCCTGATGTGCATCTCGAGCCGCACAACTTCACCTCTATCCAGGCATCTTTAATTTGTTTAAAATTTGCGTGTGCTAGAACATATTGATAAAAGATTTAACTTTCAAATTAATATGAATATTAATGAGCACGCCCTGTACAACACTGTTTTAAAATTGTATATAATGTATTTATTTTTTATATAACTCAGTACATAATTTAAATATGTAATGATGACATGTATTTATTATGAGCTCTTATACGTCATGTGACACCGGACATTTTAAAATATAAAGTGTCTTGTGTTTGTGTTAGACTTTACAACTAGAATACAGAACAAATTAAACATGCAGATGTACATTTTTACATTTAAATATATAAATATTGAGTTAATATATATATATATATATATATATTTATATGTATATAAAATATTAATCAGAGTAACATTCCTTCTCACAGCTCTCGTTTTTATTTTTTAGGTTTCATTACGCGCATGCTTTTTGATTGACTAACGTTTTTTTCTTCTTCTAGACACGAGGATGAGAACCTGAACCAGCTGAAGGAGTCGGTTCCCCTGCTGCAGAACTGTAACGGCTCAGAGACCTCGCTGCAGACCGTCCTGAAGAACCAGCGCACCTACGAGAGCAAAACAGGACCCGTCATGTCCGACTACGAGCTGGAGGAGAGGCTGGCGCTCATCGAGAAGGACATCAACAACGGCGTGTCCGAGCCGTACAGCAAGTGGGATCAGATCAACATGAACGTGTCTTATGAGAACATGGAGAAGACCAAGAGCACCTCCACGGTGGAGACTAGGCTCAGCAACAACAACGCCAGCTCTGTGGAGAACCTCGACAACGGGACCCAGAACAGCAAAGCGCAGCCGGGGGAGGGCATGACGAGGCACGAGGTCGTCCGAACGGTCGTGGCGTCCGGCGAGGTGTCTCTGTCTCGCAGCACGGAGGAACTGACCCCTGAGAAGAGATGTCCTCCAGCTACTGTGATGAAATCTCAGAGCATCAGCAACATGGAGGCCGGAGGAATGAAGCTGTACTCCATGGAAGGTGAGGTTCCTCCGTATGAGTGTGTAGTGGGTTCTCCGGCTGTCCCGGGCCCCCAGTGCCAGAGCATCGTCCGTTCCAAATCAGCCTCGCTGCTCGACGACCAGCCGCTGCAGGTCCACCCCGGTTCCTCAGGTTCCTCCTCTGACCTCCTGAGCGCCGGGTCCAGAGTTCCGGCCCGGTACCCCGTCGCCCCCCCGCCTCAGTATAACATCCAGTACGCGAGCAGCATGGTGCCTAAAGAGAACCTCTGGTGCCAGCGTACCCCATTGCCCCCTGATCAGCCCTACCTCCCTCCTCAGCACTCCTTCGCCAACACCAACTACTCCAACCGCAACAACGCGCCGCCGTACCCCCACCAGCCCCAGCAGCGCGGCCCCCCCAAAACACCGGACATGTGGGCGAAGGATCGCATGCTGCCCCCCGGCGTGCAGAGGAACCCCCTGCAGAGGCAGAGCAGCACCTCCTCCAACGCCTCCATGGTAATGGCGGAACCTCGCCGCGTCCCCGGCCCTGACGGCGACTACGTGAGCTACAGAGAGATCCACAGCATGCCCCGAGCTCCTCTACAGATGAACCTCCAGAGACCCCTGTCAGCCCGCACCTACAGCGTGGACGAGGGGAACGCGCCACGCCCACACAGCGGCCGCCCTCCACCGCACGAGCTCCCCGAGAGAACCATGTCCGTCTGCGACTTCAGCTACCAGCACGGCAGCCCGAACAAGAGGCCCAGCGTCCGCGTGAAGTCCGAGCACTCGCTGCTGGACGGAGCTCCAGGTGGAGGTGGCAGGGTCCCGGCTGACTGGAGAGACCAGGTCATGAGGCACATCGAGGCCAAGAAGATGGAGAAGATGGTGAGTGAGATAGAAAGGGGTTTAACATCAGACTGCTGTAAACTTCCAGAACGTCTAGGGTTCTAGCGCAGGTCTAGGAAGCCATGTAATTTTATTTTCAGACGTTCTCCAGGTGATCCAGTTAGACACACACACAGAATATAACCTGACGAGGTGGTGTGGTGCAGGAGCGGAGTTACTGTTACCACCCTGAAGCTGATGATTTTCCTGTAACTGCACATCCTCAAGTGTTTTATTCCACTTATACAACAGCAATTTGCCATTTATTTGAATTTGAATTCACCGTTTATTTATTTATATATTTGAAGAACGACACATTAAATGTTTGCGTAACGAGTCAGTTCCTGTTCTCTTTAAGAGATTTACACTCGGTGCTTGTGTGTGTGAAATGTTCTGCATGTTCGGTTCCCTCATTAACACACACAACTTTACATCACTAACACCTCCACTTCATTAACACTCTGCATGTTTTCAGCTCTCTACACCACTATTGCATGTTCACCGCAGTGTCTATTGAATGTGTGCGTGTTTGCGTGCATGCGTGTGTGTGTGTGCGCACGCGTGTGTGTGTGTGTGTGTGTGTGTGTGCTCTCAGACCATGCTGTCTCGGTCTTTGGCCACGCTCTGTGGCAGTCAGAGCTCTCTGGCCCTGAGCGCTGTAGATGGACGGCAGTTTGGAGGCCACAGGCCCAGCGTGAGTACAGCACCAGTGGGGATTAAACCTCATAACCTCCTGTTAATCACCTCAGTCTGAGTTTCACTCTCCAACCTGCAGTGTGGGTTCTAAAGGGCTGTTCTCTGTTCATGTTCTTCTTCATTTAATTATTTCACCTGCACTGGAGTAAGTGGGTTGTGTGTGTGTGTGTGTGTGTGTGTGTGTGTGTGTGTGTGTGTGTGTGTGCACGATGTTAACTGACCCCCTGTAAGCCCCGCCCCCTTCCCTCCACCTCACAGTAGTAATGTTTCGGCCAGTGCTCTCATCTCCACTCCATTTTCCTTGTGCTTTAAAGATGAGCTGAAGCGGCGCTCTCGCTTCCTGTCGCGGTAAACGGGGGATGTTTTGAGTTCATTAATGTGAAATTAAATCTAGCAGTGTGTGTTCCACTGAGCTGACAATACACACACACACACTCATACATAAATAACATCATTTTACATAGATTTATTAGGAATGCACTGAAAGATTTTGGTCGAGAAATGGTCAAAACACTTATCAAGTCAGAGTGTCAAGTGTTTGTCAGATCTTCCACTTCACCGTTACTATTAAATACTGTTTGCTGTTTGAATTAAATCATTTTAATATTTCTATTTTTATCTTAAAGAGCTCCCAGTGAAGACTGTTATGGAGACAAACTGAGCCATACCAAATACGCTGCAGTTTTTATTCCTCCGTCACTAGGTGGTGGGGGTATTTTGTTGTCGTGCGACTGTCTGAGATTCTCGTTAGCGTGGTTGAATGATTGAGGGATTGATATGGAATGATCATTGTACCCAGCAGATGAACTGAATAGTTTTTGTAATTGATCCAGAAAGGGTCAAGGTCACGGCAAGGTCAAATATCTGAAAAAATAGTTTTTCTTCAACAGCTTCCTTCCTGTTTGCAGTGTATTTTAAGGGCATTTCAGGCACGCACATTAGTAACAGGAAGGACTAGGCATCCCCGGTGCCGGCTGGCGTTGAGTTCTGCTTGTTCAGAAAACATCTTTGACCCTGTGATTGCCAACAAATATTTTCTCTTAATCAAAAATGAACGAACACAGCCAGTAAGAACGGTCAGAAAACATTCTTCCAGTGCAGCGGTAAAATCAGAGCTGTCTGTCTGGACAGGAATAAAGCGATCAGATTAGACGAGGGCAGAATTATCTCAGGACAGGGAAGAGAACACCAACATCGTTAATCTGGTGTTTGTGGAAATAAACTCGCAGAGTGGCGCCAGTGACCCGTGTAAAGCCTGTCATTGTGTCTGGAAAAGGGCTTAATCTGGTGTTAATCATTTATAAAGTACTGTTTAGAGTGCGTTAGTTTTACACAGGGTGCTGAGGAAAATCCACCAGTGTGATTATTTCACTGCGTGACGTTTTTCCACGTCTCCTCTGAGATGCAAACGCTCACTCAAGTTAAACTCATTTAACTTACCTTATGATGAGCGCGTTTACACGGAGTGGTTTCTCATCCGATCCTGAATGTTTGAGTTGCTCAGCGTCTGGCGTTAGATTGAGGAGTGACGGCAAATCGTTCACTTATTTGTAGAAAACTGCGTGAGATTGTAGCACTGAATCCGTCGCTTGTTCTTGAGTAACC
Source organism: Pangasius djambal (assembly GCA_022985145.1). Taxonomy (NCBI): domain Eukaryota; kingdom Metazoa; phylum Chordata; class Actinopteri; order Siluriformes; family Pangasiidae; genus Pangasius; species Pangasius djambal. The sequence continues at coordinate 23,512,023 of CM040991.1, forward strand.
TGCACTCTGACCCTCGCTCCTAACCTGATTATTCTGTACTCTTATTCTCAATCTGTCGCTTTGCCTTCTTTCTCAGCGTTGTGTATGTTCAGCTCATACACAGCACTGGGCTGACTCAGTGTTGGGGTGTGTGTGTGTGTGTGTGTGTGCGCTGGTGTTGAGGGTTAAATTCACTCTTAACGTGTGTGACCACGTGCTTTAATCTGTTAATCACTTAAAAGACCACAGGAGAATTTTCCCGCATTAAGACTTAAAAGATTACTGATCCGTTTATTAGAGTTAATATGTCCTGAGTGAAGATATAACGAGAAAACGCCGGGGTTACGGTCTGATCCACCGTATAGATGCCGCGTCACGCGGACGCTCCTGTGGTCAAAATCCGAAACTCAGTCGTGAAAATCCTGCTCCCTTAAATTTGCGATTTCAGTTCCGGCTTTGTGCTTCTGTTAGATCTTGTTAAAAATATCCTGATAGGTTTCTATTAAAATCCCAGACTCACTGAATTATTCATGAGCAGGTGTACTGCAGCGCTTTTCTGCAGAAATCTGTATTAAATCAAGAATGTTCTGTTTCACAGCCACAGTTTAGAATTAAAAAAGAAAAACACAACTGCATGCTTTTCTAATGAGAAGGTTGTAATGTTGTGATTGTGTGTTTGCAGGATGAGAGTTTCGGTCCTTATGGACAGCAGGGCTACACCATGGACTCTCACAGAAAAGTAAGTTTAACCTCATTACAGCCTGAGCTCATTTAATCCGGTTAAATGAAGCCAGAGTTGAGCAGATAGACAGATACACGGGTGGCTCGGCGTCACTGATACGGCAGACGTCCGGGAGGATCAGGATCTCGAGCCTCGTGGGTGTTTCTGATCCTCAGTCTGCTTTGTGGCATCAGAATAAGGAAGCGACCCACGGGGGGAATTTTGGAGTAAAAACACGACTTCCAGTTGAGCTTTAAGAGTTAAACTGAACCGCAACTTCAGTGAAAAGATTTTCTCAGTTCTGTTCAACAGCATTAGAAAATTCTTACAGTAACACACACACACACACACACACAGACACACACACACACACACACACCCCGAGGCGGAGGATGTTGACCCTGAGACGCTCTGCTCCAGCAGTGATTAATTATCACTAATTAATGAGCAACGTTAAGAAAGCAGGGTCAGACAGACAGGAGAGAGAGAGTGAGAGAAGGGGAGAGAGAGAGAGAGAGAGAAGGAGTGAGAGAGAGAGCGAGAGAGAAAAGGAGAGACGGAGAGAGAGAGAGAAAAGGAGAGAGAGAGAAGGGGAGAGAGACAGAGAGAGAGAGAAGGAGAGAGAGAGAGACAGAAGGAGAGAGAGAGAAAAGGAGAGACAGAGAGAGAGAAAAGGAGAGAGAGAGAAAAGGAGAGACAGAGAGAGAGATTACTCCTGAGAGCAGATCATCCTTCAGGCCTCTCTGTAATGAAAAGCTGAACACACGAGTAACACCGTGAAGATCTTGTAATATTTTATAATACGCGTGTTAAATCTGTTCCTTTTGGTGCATTATGACTCAGAGTGCGGAGGAACTCGTGCTTTAATTAAGAAGAAGAAGAATGTGTTCTATTTATATAACACCTTTATAACAATCAAGGTCGCTTTATGAAGAAAAAGACGAGCAGTGAGAAGAACGTGTTTGGGGAAGAGGCATGGCACAAGCTGACTCTTAAAATGGCCGAAGGAAGTGAAGTCATGATGGTCCTGGAAATAAAAAATAAATTATCATAATATATGACCAGTTCCCAGTGTTTAGACATTTACACACACACACACACACACACACACACACACACACACACCTGATCATCTACCTGATTAAAGCTAATCTATAACAATACTCTTCATCCACAGCACAGCTCTGTGCAGGTTTAGCTCTTTTATTTGCGCTGAAATTAAGATTCCACGCTGGAATTTACGTCCTCAGTCTTGTCACATGTCCACATGTAAAGTGTTTTTGTGGCTCCTTCTGCCCCCTGGTGTCAGACACTGAAACTACACCACTCCATAAAGAGCTAACGGTGTGTTAGAGCAGAGAAAACACTCCACTGTGCTGTAAATCAGCAGCTCACTGACTGACCTGTAACCGTGTGCACATTTAATAGCGCCCTTTATGTCGTTTATCACGCTCGTCTTTCTCTCTGTACTCGTTTAATACGAGGTCGTGTTATCCTGTAGATTAGTTTTGTGCCCACGGCTTTGCCAGGATCAGTCACATGCTCTTCACGTTCCTAAAATTAAACCGTTGTGTTTGTGTTCGTGTTTGCGGTCGTCCGGAGCCGAGCGTTAAGCAGCTGATCTGAAATATGATCACTTAAACCCGCATCACAGAGACGGGCTTCGTCTCGCCGGCGTGACCGTGACTCGTGTGGGTTTGTTTAAATCGGCGTGTAGAAAACTGTAAATAAAACAAAGAAAACTCGACTATCAGGATGTTAAAAAGAAAAAGGAAGCAGGACGAGGGGAAGTGTAGAAATAACGACAAAGGAATTAACAATGGCGAAGTAATAATAATAATAATAATTATAACAATAATAACGTTCGATTATTTTTTTTCTTTGGAGTGGAAGATTTAGTGCTCAGTGTGAAGTCAGGAGTGTGCACTCTACAGTGTAAGAGTAAAAGCTGAAAACGTGTCTCTGAGCGACGGAGAGTGAGACAGCCGTCTGTCCTGCGCAGAACACACACTGAGCCGCATTCATCACAGCAGAGCCTGATAACTCTGAGCTACGGAGTGGATTAGGAACGCTGTGTTTTAGCTGAAATGGCTGATATATAAAGAGAAATGCATTAAAATATTCAATTCCTGGGCTTTTTTCTTCTGTTTAACTCCTTCAGCTCCTGCGTCCTTTATAACGAAGGTCACATGATTCGTAGGTCATGTATAAATGAAAAGAACATTGGCTGATTGGTTCACAGAGAGTGCAGAAGAATATAAATACATACGGGGAAGTTGTGTTAACGTCTGTATGTTAGCCTAACCCTAGCCAAAGGAAAGAGATACAGGTTTCTTCTTCTCACGAGTCAAACGATTTATTGTTAGGAGTGAAAAAGAAAAGCAGCGTGATGTTTGAGTGAGTGACGAGCGTACGTTTCCGCCGAGTCAGGATCATAAAACAGATTAATGTGTGTAAAACATTCTTAATGTGTGTGTGTGTGTGGTGTTTAGGTGCCTTTGATGAACGGTCAGATGTGCGCTCCTCCTCCTGCTCCTCTCCGCTCTCAGATGAACTGCGCTCAGGGTCCGATGGTTCGTCATCCGTCCAGAGAGCAGCTCATCGACTACCTGATGCTCAAAGTGTCGCAGCAGCCGCCGTGTCCCCCGCGTCACCCCCACGACACCCTGCCGCACGAGGTACCGCGTGTGTGGGAGGGGCAGCGCTCCTGTCCCGCCTGTCAATCAGAGCAACACGAGCCAATCACAGAGCGTCAGACAAGTGCAGGGAAGAAAACATGACGGTGTACAGAGATGTTGTGATGTCACAGCTCTCCTCAGCCCAAAAGTGTTCACACCCATTAGGACGAAATGAAAAACCTTTAGCTACAGAAGTGTGAACAGTGTTCGATAAGATGTGAACAGTGGAAACATCAAAGTAATAACAGTTTAAAAGTTTGTGTAAATAAATAAATATTCTGTAATAACGTACATTTCCACGCTTTATAACTTCAGCCTCTTTCACGTCCTCTGAACAGCATCTGGGTTTTCTTAGCTGTAATGTTCACTCGCGCACACACACACACACTCTCACACACACACACACACACACATATCATACACACAACACACACAATACACACACTCTGTTCCTAACATCTCTGATGTAACTTGGTACACTGCTTTCTGGTGCACCTCGTGTCATATGGTTAGGTTCTGGTTGTTGTCTTGTCAGGATGTACCTTTAACTTGTGTGATGGTATCTGATGTTGCGTGATGTTGCTTGACGTTGTCTGATGTTGCGTGATGTTGCGTGATGTTGCTTGATGGTGCGTGATGGTGTCTGATGGTGAAGCTGATGTGTGTCTTTGTCTTGGTGGTGTTCAGATGCATGTGAAGATTGAGAAGAATCCTGAGCTGGGCTTCAGTATATCCGGAGGAGTGGGAGGACGAGGGAATCCGTTCCGCCCGGACGATAACGTAAGTCTCGCCGTCACAGGTGTACAGTAATCTCAGGTACAGTCACCTACACAATTATTGGCACCTTTGAAGCGAACAGGAAAGAATGTTTTTATAAAACCTGAAATAAAAGCTACCAGATTTTCCTCCTGTGTCTTTCTCCGTGTCTCTCTCTGTCCGTCTCTCTCTCCGTGTCTCTCTCTCTCTCTCTCTCTCTCCCCCCGTCTCTCTCTCCGTGTTCGTCTCTCTCTCCGTGTCTCTCTCTCCATCTCTCTCTCCATGTCCCTATCTTGTTGGAAGAAGGGGTGCCAATAATTTTAAAAGCCATGTTTTGCAGAGAAATTGCATTGCTAAGAAAACGTATTGTGCTACAATATTTAGATGAAAATGTTTCTTACTGTAATTTGTATTAATATTATTTATTGTGTTCTGGTCCTGATTCACGCTCAGCCCTCGCTGATGATTAATGAGTAAAACTGTTTGCTTTAAAAGGGGATCTTTGTGACGAGAGTTCAGCCTGAGGGACCTGCCTCTAAACTCCTCCAGCCAGGAGACAAGATCATCCAGGTACCTCCTCCTGTTTACCTCCTAATGTTTACCTCCTCCTCTTTACCTCCTCGTCTTTACCTCCTCCTCTTTATCTCCTAATGTTTACCTCCTCCTCTTTACCTCTTCCTCTTTACCTCCTAATGTTTACCTCCTCCTCTTTACCTCCTAATGTTTACCTCCTCCTGTTTACCTCCTAATGTTTACCTCCTCCTGTTTACCTCCTCCTCTTTACCTCCTAATGTTTACCTCCTCGTCTTTACCTCCTCCTCTTTATCTCCTAATGTTTACCTCCTCCTCTTTACCTCTTCCTCTTTACCTCCTAATGTTTACCTCCTCCTCTTTACCTCCTCCTCTTTACCTCCTAATGTTTACCTCCTCCTGTTTACCTCCTAATGTTTACCTCCTCCTGTTTACCTCCTCCTCTTTACCTCCTCCTCTTTGTCTCCTAATGTTTACCTTTTTAACTCCTCCTGTTTAATTTCTCCTTTATACCTTGTCCTCCTTCCTCTTCCTCGTTTCATTCCTCCTCTTTACCTCCTCATGTTTACCTCCTCCTGCCATCTCCTTTTATTTTCTCTGCTCTGTCTGAGTGTAAGGGCCGTCAGCTCACGAGTCTCGTTTCTATCGCAGGCGAACGGATACAACTTTGTTAACATCGATCACGGGCACGCCGTGTCCCTCCTGAAGAACTTCCCCAGCACGGTGGACCTGGTCATCATCAGAGACATGGCAGCGTAGAGACTCCACAGAACCCGAGATGTCCGAATGATCACTTTTATTTTTGTACACGGAGGAGGAGGAGGAGGAGGAGTCATGTACAGCTGAACTGTTTTTAATGGAAGGATGTGAGAGTTGTGATGAAACGGGGCGAAACCACTGCAGCGTGTGGGCGGAGTCTCTGCCACCGCCTTCACTGTGGGAGAAACAACACGAACGACTAAACTGTCAATTTTTGTACAATTTTTTTAATCATTCACCACAAAGTACAGCAGCGAGATGACCAGCAGGGGGCAGGGCTCTCTGTGTGCTGACAGCAGCACGCCTTTATTTTTAGTTCTATTTTTAAATCACGTCTCACTTCCTTCATATATTTTCTTATTTAAGAGAGTTCTCTGACCTGTGGAGCTGTTGATCTGGAGGTCAGTGCCACGTGCTCAGAGCAGATCCTGAATGTAGAACTGGTGCGCTTTACGGAAAGTCTAACCACATCCACACGTCTTCACCAGAACGTTCCGTCACGTCTCGAAGACCGGCTTCAGAACCGAGCCGTTCTGTGAAGAACCTCCACCTGAACTGTGTGTGTGAGACGTGGAGAAGAGGAACCGAGGAGAAGTTATGGAGGACGAAAGAGCGCTGAGATGCACATGGACGTGTGTGTGTGTGTGTGTGTGTGTGTGTGTGTGTGTGTGTGTGTGTGTGTGTGTGTGTGTTGCAGTGCATGCTGGGAAAAATCTGATGTCAGACATTTTATGGATCTCACACCTAAAGGGCTTCCTCTGGAGATGAGTGATTTTCCTCATCCCGAATCTGACCACGCCCACCACTCTGGCCACGCCCACCACTTTGATGTTTTTACTTCACACTGAGCTCGACTCTCTGATCTCGTCTCTCTCTTTAACTTCTTTTTTTTATGTTTAAATAGCTGCAGCGTTGAATCACTTGTTTTTACTTTTGGGGCGTGGGACACAGACGGACGAACGAGAAGGACGTGTGAAGTGCCAACTGACCCTGACATGTCTGAGTTAGGGTGAAAGGTCGTGACCTTTGTGACCCTGAGCAATACTCGCTGATGCACGCAGTCGGGAGAGCAATAGCCAGACTTCACTTTCAGAACGCAGATTTGTCCGAGTGCTTTTTTTTTTTTTTTTTTTTTTTTTTTTTTTAAATAACACGAGGAACTGTTTTAGTACTGCATTTTTTTGTGATAGCATTTTATATTGTAAATCTTTTAGACGACATAGGAAACGGCATTTCTGAATATTTTGCAAAGCTGTTCTTAAGTCTGTGTGTGTTTTAATCCTGAAACGAATCCTGATCTCACCTTATGAAAAGGAAAAAAAGGAGAAAGCCTGAAATCCTGAACGGTTCCATCGGCGTTTCAGTGAAACGAGCTGGTTATCGAATGCTCGGTCCTGAGATGCGAACCTTCGACAGTGCGGCTGAGAGGCTTAAAGAAGAGACGTTTTGTTTTTCCGTGCACAGCTCTGTATGTACACAAAAAGTGAATGTTGTACTGTGTGAAATTCCTGCATGAAATCATTTATTCTGGATGTGAATCATCGTGGTTCTGAAGCTCTACATGAATGAATTTAAGGCCAAATTCACTTCATCAGTGTGTGGATTAAATACAGAGTTAAACACTGATGATTGTGGTGTCTGTAGTAAAGCCGATTTGATCGATTTAGTTCTGATTTGAATTTAGACTCATCGTGACGTCATAAGGTGCTCAGAGAGCTGCACTTCGCTGACGCTGATTCAGTAAAAGCGGAGACTCCGCCCTCGCGGCCTGTTTCCTCGCTGCGTCTGCTGGAGGCGTGAAGAATTCTGTCCTGTCGTATTTTATAAGCACTGTGGTTTTCCCTCATGAATGAATCCAATAAAGACCCCGTGATTGTCACACGTTTTATCACCAACAATGAAATCTGACAAAAATAATCATGACAATCTGGAGATCAAATTTAAATCTGATTATTTTTGCCACATAAAAAGAACAACTGGTCTTTCTGGACTCTCCCACGTTTGTCTATTTATTTAGCGCTTTATACTTTTTCTTTCACTTTTATTGATTTACTAATGAAACTGTAAATAATTCTGAGTTTAGTCACGGCATTACTGACCTTTTAGTTCATAAAGACCAGCAATAAATCCCATCACAGCAGCGGTTTTTAAATGGATAGCGATTTTAAAGGTGTCTCTGGAAGCAGCTACGTGAAGATGATCGCTATGCATTTATTCTACATTCCAGATTTTGTACATAGGTTTCATGGTATCCTGTGGAAACAAAAAAAATAATAAACGAACGGTCTTTTAGAAACGAGTTTGTGGTGTGTTTTGGTGTTGAACTGCAGTGTGTGTGAATATCGACTGATGATTCTGATTTTATAGATTTAAATGATTACGTCTAATTTTTTCAGGACGTTTTTGCTAAATTCAGATTTGTACAGACTTCACAAAAACATTTTCTGCACTTCTTTTTAAACGGGGCTACATATGACCTCACATTGTGATGTCACAGTTTTGTACCTTTACCTGTATCTTACCCAGGCCCGGACTGGCCATCGTCTTCCCCGTAATATCGTTATCCAGCAGGTAAACCTGCCCCTGGCATCACTGGACGGTACAGATGGATATATTTTGGTCCAGTTTTTTCTGAAAGTCAGTGAATATTTTCAATATTGCGCTCTCGCGTCCTCACGTGACCGAAGGCTCTCTATCTAGCAGCTTAATGTAAACTAAAAGTAGGAGATAAGATTGTTAGTGAATAGTTGAACAGTGTTGAATAGTTGAATAGGGAATAGTTATCTAGTTAGCAGTTAATAACGTCGTCTCTCCCAACTTCGGCTCCCAGTTTGCAGCAGTGTGGTGTGCGACGTGTTCGCCATGTTTCCTGTTAAAGTCCGTCACTACCTTGCGACAGCTTGATTTCAATTCCTTCTTCTTTTGACAAAAAATTAGATAATATAAACCAAGTGTGAAAGATTTTGGAAGACATTTTGCTAAAGTGTTAATTTCCCTTATATATATATATATATATATATATATATATATATATATATATATATATATATATATATATATATATATATATTACACATATACAGTCAGGTCCAGAAGTATTTGGACAGTGACAGAGTTTGTGATTTTGCCTTTATACACCACCACAATGGATCTGAAATAAAACAATCAGGATGTGATGGAAGTGCAGACTTTCAGCTTTATTTTAAGAGGCTCCACAAAAATATGGCATTTACCCTTTTAGGAATTACAGCCATTTTCAGCAAAGTGCCTCCATTTTCAGGAGCTCAAAGGTATTGAGGTGCGGTCCATTCCCTCGTTACTTCAAGACAAATGGAGCAGATAAAAGGTCTGGAGTTGATATCAGGTATTGAGTTGGCATTTGGCAGCTGTTCGACTGGAGCTACCAATATGAAGTCCAAGGAGATCTCAATGCAGGTGAAGGAGGCCATCATTAGGCTGAAAAAACAACATAAATCTATAAGAGAGAGCAAAAACCTTAGGTGCGGCCAAATCAACAGTTGGGTTCATTCTTAAAAAGAAAGAAAGCTCTGGTGAGCTCAACAACATCGAAAGGCCTGGAAGACCACGGAAGACAACTAAAGTGGATGATCACAGAATCCTTTCCTTGGTGAAGAAAAACCCCTTCACAACATCATCAGAAGTCAAGAAT
>CM040991.1:23585448-23595231 GCA_022985145.1 Pangasius djambal
TCACACAATTCATGAGTGAACAAATAACATAATACAGGTCAGGTATAAGGTGCTAGGTAGGTTTTAGAGTTCCTTTCACACATCACCAGGGTCCTGAGTTCAATCCTGAGCTCAGGTTACTGTCTATGCAGAGTTTAGCATGTTCTTCCATGTTCAAGTGGGTTTCTCTGGTTTCCTCCGACTGTCCGAACACACGTGTGTAGGTGGATTGGTGTGAGTGAGTGTGTGAATGTTGTGTGCATGGTGCCCTTTGAAAGACTGGCATCCCATCCGGGGTGAATTCTCATGCCCTGCACCCATTGTTCCTGGGATAGGCTCCAGATCCCTGACCTGAATAATGCGTTTACTGAAAATGAGAGAGGTCAGGTTTTAACTGTACCAACAAAACATATCGGGATCACAGGCCACACTGTTTAGTATTTTGTTGTTGCATAACAGTGTTCATGATTTATCATACATAACCATCTTTACCTCCAGTAAAATGTCAGCTTCCAGCTTGCTGTTGAGAGAATAATTTGTTTAACGCAGGTCTTCACAGGCATTGACCTTGTCCTCCCTTCCACCATCTGCCAGCTGTTCAGGGTCTGGATGAAATCTCAGATTATCCATCTCATTCCACTGGGATTGAGGTCTTGTCCCTAAAGTATGCTGTGCAGTGTATTTCATAAAAAAAATAAATAAATAAAAAACACTTGGGAGCTTAAAGTCTGGCCTGTGGGACTAGCTTCATCCAACCCTCGCGATCATTTCATTTTATTTATGTTGTTATCATCTCCACACTCCCCCTACCCCCCAACCAGGTTCTGCAACAACATCATGTCCACTTCATAGCAACAGCCATGAGTCACAGGGAGGAGCCAGAGGAGGCAGGGTCCAAAGCCCCACCGCCTCAGCGCATCCGGCAGCCAAACAGTACACCTGTAGAAGGAGGCCGTCCCAGGTGGAGGCCATGCCAGCTGAACAGCCAAGACGAACAGGGAAATGGCCATCATCATCATCATTACTACCATCGACAGTCACACCAACAGCAGCCTGGCACTAATCGAGCTCCGCGACGCAGCCGAAGGCATGCCCCATGCCACACTCAGAGGGGGTCGAGTGAGAGTGGAGATGCAGGGCCACAGGCAGGTCAGCAGCCTCGTCCAGGTGGGTCGAGGTATCGACGGAGTGGTGATGGAGGGAATCAGCACAGACATCGACAGCAACCCAGACAGATTCATGCAGTTCCGCAACCCCTCGATGTTCCTGAGATCAATCCGGCCATGGACACTTTGTCTCCTGAGGAGTGTTCCCAGGAACTGCTGACTCCGTCTTCACAGGAGGATCTGACTCCTTCTCAGGAGGAACCAACCCCCTCTCCACAGGAGGCATCACCTGTAGAGGAGCAAGATGGAGGTAGCCCAGGTCTACATTGTTCCTCCAGTACTGAGAGCAGCCTTCACGCACTCTCTGAGCAGACTGAGGATCAGCACAGAGAGAGGGAGCAGACAGAGGAGTGCAAGGGTGGGATAGACGAATGGGAGTTGGAGGGATGTCAGGAAAAGAGAGAGGAGGGCACAGAGTCTCACAAAGATGTTGAACAGGAAGAACAGAGTCAAGTGGAGAAGGATTCCATGGCAAACGCTGGTAGTTCAAAAGGTAGTAAGAAGACCAGTAGGAGGTCTGGGCCCATCAGAGTAGATGTTCCACCTTTTGGGGAATTTCCACGTCAGCCACTACCAATCCCTAATTTCCAGGTTCAGCCTTTCTCAGAACCTCTTAGAGGTTACCCCGTAGAGCCCAAATCAGGTCCTATCCATCTCACCTCTGCCAGCTACACTGCCATGAGCACAGACGTGAGGTCTGAATGCCGATCAGGCGCTCTGTCCTATGAAGAAACAATTTCAGACTCCAGTTCAGAATCCTGTTCCGCTTCATATCCATCAGTCTCTGAGTCCTGTCCAAAGTTCTACCCAGTGACTCCAACAGAATCAGACAGAGAACTGTACCACTCACCACAAACAGGATGGTACCAGGAACACTCTGAGGACCAGCAGGGCTTTGAGAAAAACCATGACATGTCCACCAGTGAGGCTAATCCACAGATCAGTCTCCATGAGGAGCAGAGACCACAGGGTTCTGTCGGTTCCAGACTGCACCACTATGACGAACACTCAGGAGATGAAGCTAGCAGTCCTGATAGAGGCAGAAGTAAGGTTTGGAGACGTAGTGTAGAACAGGAATGTTCAGAGATCAGAAAGGAGCAGTGTGAGGTCCGTCCTTGTTTGCCTGTATTGGACAGAGAAGAGAAGCCAGAACATGACTCTTTAGAAGACAGACCACATGCTATGCAAGAATCTGCAAATGTTTCTGGAGATGCGATCTCTCTGGCAATAAGAGACATAAAGGAGGCAATCGAGGAAGTGAAGACGAAGACGGTGCGTTCACCATACACGCCCGACAAACCCAAAGAGCCAGTGTGGGTGATGAGGAGAGACGTCAGCCCGGTGGAGGAGTGCCAGCCACAGCTTTATTCACCTCCATCTCCTCCACAGCTTCCTTCTCCTCAGAACACGGTGAGTGTCTGACTACATGACATTCTTCATCCTCATCTGAGATTATTATTATTCAGTGTTTTTCATGGTTCTGTGCTGTTCTGTGTCAGGCATGTTCCCAAGTTCTGGCTTCAGATCCCATAGTTCCTCTGGGAGCAGAATCTTCCACAGCTCATGAGCACCAGGAATCAGACATCAGTCCCAGTTTACCAACAGCTGAAGAGGTGAACTGCTAATTTTTTTAATGTACCACTTAAACAACTTTTTAACTGTATTTACACCAGTTTGCTGACAGCGTATTGTTTTTTTATATCCAGCTTAGAAGGAACTTGGCTGCTTTTCCTACATACGTTGATGGTAAGTTCCAGTTACTTAAATCTAAAAGGACAGGATTTACAATAAGTGAGGAATAAAACACTTGTGGTGTGCTGTTATAGGGAAATAATAATGACACAGTGGTGTGTTGAAACGGAGGTGTTGTTGCCACGCTGAAGATTATTTTCATATTTTTCTATTCCTCTAATATCACAGTAATTAACCAACAGTTACAATTGTTTATTCATTAAAGAATATGTACTTTTTATTTGCTTATAGTTACATGTAATGTTTGTAAAACAAGTTAGTTCCTGTTCTTTGAAAATTAATCAACACCTTCTGACTAATCAGAATTCATGTAAATAATATTAACTGTCACCTGTGGCTGCTTTCGCCAGCGTTTTTTATGTCATTTAAATAGTGTTTATGGTCAGAGATGTTTGTCAGTAATTGTTCTGTGATTGTTTTGTCAGTTCCAGGACCGTGTGATCCAGAGGATTTAATCGATGGTATCATATTTGCAGCCAGTTTTTTGGGTTCCACACAGCTGCTGTCAGAGAGAACGCCGAGTAAGAGCGCCCGCATGCATCAGGCTCAGGAGGCCATGACCCGCGTCCGGGTGAGAATGAGGGCCGGGGGGCGGAGCTACATTTGTCTGGTTGATTATTATTATTGACTTGGCCTTGATCACTAAGGTGACTTTTACACATATTGGCATATTAGTAGCCAATTTACTTGCTGATGTTTAAACATTATTTCTGAATTTTTATGGGTTTATTATCTGATGTTCCTCAGCTGACCTTTTTTTTTCTGAACACAACAAACCAATGTGAGTGACATGTAGGTGATGCTCAGAGACAGCACTGATGCTCGGGGCTGCTCGTGTCACTGCGATTAGAAAACAACTCGTTGATAAAATTTCTCACCGTTAGCCTATCATAGTGATGTGGATTCTTCACCATGACGACACATCGCCCTGTACCCCTTCAGCCAAACCATCCCATAATATCACACTTACCATCACCATCGCTACACACACACACACACACACACACACACACAGTCCTGAGTGTCCTCACTTTGCATTTGTCTGCTTCTTCAGACTCACGCTGAACAGGAGCTCACAGATAGAGAGAGAGAGAGAGACAGAGAAAGAGACAGAGAGACAGAGAGAGCGAGACAGAGAGCAGGAGAGACAGAGACAGAGGGAAAGAAAGAGACAGAGGGAGAGACAGAGTGAGAGAAAGAGAGAGGGAGAGAGAGAGAGAGAGAGAGAGAGAGAGACAGACGGTATGTTGTGATGATTAGACGCTGTGCTATGGTCACTGCTGTTTCTGTTGTTTTTGGGATCCAAGTGATTCTCGTCTCATGTTTTGTGTCTGAACGTTGGATAAATGGACCAGATTACAAGCGACAGGCTGACGGAGAAACATTAAACCCAGTTCTCTGTGTGTGAGTTGGTTGAGAAGAGGTGGACAGTGTTATATAATAAAATTTTTGTTATTTTCTTCTTCCTGATGACAGGGTGCAGGAGGTGAGCTTCTCTCCACCACTGAGGTGGATCTGTTCGTGTCGACTCAGAGGATTAAAGTTCTCAACGCTGACACACAGGTGAACAAAACACTCTGTCTGTCTGTCTCTGTAGCTGTTTGTCTGTCTGTCTTCTCTTTCTTTGTCTTATCTCTGTCTTTTTCTCTCTTTTTCTGTCTCTGTCTCACTACAGTTTATACACTCTGACATTTCCACATGTGTCGCTGCTTTGTGTTCTCTCTCTGCTCATCACTGGTCTCTGTAGATTTCTTCATGGCAAATTAAAATTCTTCTCCTCTCTGAATCCCTCTCTGGCTAAATAAAACACAGTGGCTTGTGAGACAGATAAAGGCTGTATGTGATCACATACACTTAGAAAAATGGGTCCCTCAAGAGTTCTTTGGATGGTTAAGGGTTCTACTTGCAACCTTTTCTGCTTTTCCTATAGAGGGACAAACCAAAGGACACTTCAGGGTTCTAGATGGAACCTGTTTGTAGGTATGAGTCGCATAAGTATTCATGCCCTTCAACTGTTCCACACCTTGTAGTGTTAAAACACTGAAGCACGGTGGTGCTAGCATCATGTTGAGAGTTTCCCTTGGCCTCTTGGTTGGCCTGTAGGTATGTTCTCCAACAAACTCAGGGTTCTTCCGGGAACAGGTACAGTTGTATTGAGATCACGTGACATTTTAACTGAGGTCAAATTAATTGTACTAATTGTGACTTGTGATGCCAACTAGTTGCAACTATTTTAGGGGTTCCACAGCAACGTTTATGATTTTTATTTGCAAATAACACACACACACACACACACACACACACACACACACACACACACACTAATTTGGGTTATTTTGGTGATTTGAATTGAATGTGTTTTAAACAATGCTTGGCAGGAGACAATGATGGACCATCCTCTGAGGACCATCTCTTACATCGCGGACATCGGGAACATGGTGGTCCTGATGGCGCGCAGAAAGATGATCCGCTCTCGCAGCGCTCAGGAGCAGCTGGACACGGCCGATGCTCAGCAGCTGAACCCGGCGCAGGAAGAACAGCGGCAGTACAGGATGATCTGCCATGTGTTCGAGTCAGAGGATGTGAGCACACTTCTGCTGTTACTCCATTACTCACTAGTCTCAGTTCCCTCTGTCTGGAAATTTATCTTAACCATAAGTGCCAGAAAAAGTGATGTGATTGAAGTGAAGCTCCTTAGGCCTCACTGGTGACATGATTCACTACAAACAGAATTAAACACTGTCCCCAGAGTTTATCTCCAGAGTCTAAATGTCTGCTTTCAGATTAATGCTGTACTGTCATGTCCATGAAAAGGGGTACAAGATCATATTTAAAATGAAACATTATATTTATAACAAAAGTTATACCAGAGATTTGCATTTTTTCTGATTTTGAAACAAAACTACAAAAATAAATTTGGAGCTCCAAAGACATTTGAGGTTTACACTTCTCTATACGTACTTGTCAGTGGAATTGCTTCTTGAATCCTCTTCCTCTTTCTTTCTCTCTTCTCTTTTCCTTCACAGGCTCAGTTGATCGCTCAGTCCATCGGTCAGTCCTTCAGTGTGGCGTATCAGGAGTTCTTGCGGGCGAATGGTATCGATCCGGAGGACCTGAGTCAGAGAGAGTACAGCGACCTGCTCAACACTCAGGACATGTACAACGACGACCTCATCCACTTCTCCAAGTCTGAGAACTGCAGAGACGTGAGTGGAACATTTACAGTTATTCATGGAGCATTAATCCAAAGTCACTTACAATGGAGCAAGTGCGAGTTAAAGGTCTTACAGTAACAGCTTGGGATTTAAACTCACAACCTTCTGCTCAGTAGCTCAAAGCTGTTCTGCTAGAGGATAATGTAATGTACGCAGAACCTTACTGCGTTCTATTCAGTGTAGAACTGTATGGTACCCGCGGCGACATTGTGCCATTCTGTGGCATTGCGAATCTAAAAAAGTTACAGTTTCTTTGTCTATTATTGATAATGCTAAATCAGAGATAGTGTTGGTTACAGCAGGTCGTGAGCTTCAGGGGTTATATTATTAAACACTCCTATACACTGTAGTAGACTTTCTGAATAAGACACTCTGATTGGCTAAACTAAATCTACTCCTTAAAAACTAAATAAGAAACTAATCTACATACAGACCATCAGAGTGAGCAGTTACACATTTGCCAGGTGACTAGACACAATATCCTTTTAATTCTTTACATTTATGCCGAAGGGAATGATCTACGTTAACAAACTGGAGCTCACAGGTTACCCTGAGCAGCATGGCGTTTGACCAGATCAGCTCACACACAAGTCAGGTGTGTATGACGAAAGTCCTGATGTACAGGAGTCGGTTGTGTGTGTGTGTGTGTGTGTGTGTGGTGTGTGTGTGTGTGTGTGGTGTGTAACAGGTGTACATAGAGAAGCAGAAGGGTGAAATCCTGGGCGTGGTGATCGTGGAGTCCGGCTGGGGCTCCATCTTACCCACCGTCATCATCGCCAGCCTGATGCACGCCGGACCGGCGGCGAAATCCGGCCGTCTCAACATCGGAGATCAGATCATGACGGTGAACGGGACGAGTCTGGTGGGTCTGCCGCTGTCCACCTGCCAGAGCATCATCAAGGTGAGCAGCTTCACCTCATCATCACACCACACTGACGATTCACTCTCAGGGTTGAACCTCAACTCAAATAACCCTAACCTTAAATCACTCTCTTACTCCCTCCCTCTCTCTTTCACTCACTCTCTCACTCACTCACTCTCTCACTCTCACTCCCTCACTCTCACTCCCTCCCTCTCTCTTTCACTCACTCTCTCACTCACTCACTCTCTCACTCTCACTCCCTCACTCTCACTCCCTCCCTCTCTCTTTCACTCACTCTCTCACTCACTCACTCTCTCACTCTCACTCCCTCACTCTCACTCCCTCACTCTCTCGTTCACTCACTCTCTCACTCTCACTCCCTCCCTCTCTCACTCTCACTCCCTCACTCTCACTCTCGTTCACTCACTCTCTCACTCCCTCACTCTCTCGTTCACTCACTCTCTCACTCACTCACTCCCTCACTCTCTCGTTCACTCACTCTCTCACTCTCACTCCCTCCCTCTCTCACTCTCACTCCCTCACTCTCACTCTCACTCCCTCCCTCTCTTGTTCACTCACTCTCTCACTCCTTCCCTCTCTCGTTCACTCTCTCACTCACTCTCTCACTCCCTCGTCCAAGGGCTGTTCTGTAAAGTGCACTATGTAGGGTTCAGTGAGCGAGACACCTGACTGAATGCACACACTTTACTACTGAACGCTCTGGAAACACATCATCACCTGCCATTATACTATTAAACTCATGTTCGTTATTAAACGCACTACTAACGATCAGCTCCTGGCTTTAATGCTCATTACACCTTTTATTTACATGTTTTGTGTTGATTAATTTTCTATAACAGCAGCTCTGACTGTAGTGCAGCTACAAATCACAGGTTTATATTCATGTGAGATGTTTATTTAACATTTATGGAAGGAAGGAGTCTCCAGTGTCAGTAGTTTGTAACAGTCAGAGGTAAAGCTGTAGGTTTTCTGACATCTTCAGGACAGAGGTGTTTACGCTTCTTTGCGGTTTCTCGCTAACATGGCAGGCTTCGTTTTTTACTGTAACACTAACACACACAGCCGCTCGGGTACGTAGTGTGAAAGCAGTGTTTATACACTGGATTCATGGTGCATTATGGGTAAGATTGTAGTGTGCTACTCAGGGAATATAATTTGTTCACCATGAATACACTCTACAACAGTAACTGCACCATAAATAGTGCACTATATAGTGAGTAGGGAGCGAATTCAGATGCAGAAACATGCTGTTATTAAAGTGATGTGATCATTCTAATAAACCGATTATAATAATGTTCAGGTTCATAAGCAGCATCACTTCATTTGTATTCTTCTTATTTTTTTCTGAGTGAAGCACACGAGGCTGATCAGGTTACTTTGGATGAATTTGTTTGAACATGTTTGTGCACCTCGTCCTCAGGGTCTGAAGTCTCAGTCCAGGGTTAAGATGAACATTGTCAGATGTCCTCCAGTCACCATGGTCCTCATCCGCAGACCAGACCTCCGGTACCAGCTCGGCTTCAGCGTACAGAATGGCATTGTGGGTAACTCTGGGCTTGTGGTGTTTTTTTTTAATGTTCTAATTCCTATTAGAGATCTGATGACTTCTAACTGAAGGAACTGTGTGTAATATGATTGTCTGGACTTATTTACAGGGGAGAAAACAAACAAACAAAAAAACAATTCTGGGTAAAAATTTGGGGTTTTGTTTTATAATCTTACTGAATTAAAAGTGGAAAGAATTAAAATTCTCAAATGAAAGTTAAAATTTGTCCACTAAGTAATCTTTTTGTACTGAAATAAGAAGTAATGAAGTGTTATCTCAAAGATAAATCACACGTTCATATTCTTAACAATTCACCCGACTCTAATAACAGCATTATATTTAAACTCAGGTACAAAAGCTTTAAAGTGATATTTAAGTGCAGTAATGAAGCAGGATTAGTGAAGTGTTTATTTGAGCTGAAGTCTGATCTATATGTTTATTACATGTTTATTACATTCTCCTGATTGCAGATCTGCAGTCTGATGAGGGGGGGTATTGCAGAAAGGGGTGGAGTCAGAGTGGGCCACCGCATCATCGAGATTAACGGGCAGAGTGTGGTGGCCACGCCCCACGAGAAGATCGTTCATATTCTGTCTAGTGCTGTAGGAGAGGTACAGTAACGCACAATAACAAACTACACACCATCACTTTACTGTCTGCGTTCATATCACAGAGCAGGTTTAACTAAATATTAATCTTGTGTGTTTTTTTAAATAATTTTTAAAATGTAAACCCGTTGAATGTGTTGAATTTGTTAAATGTCACCCTCTCTGGTAGAATAATGCCATTGTGAGCTCGTCACAGTGAACACTCCATATCAGCGTCCATCTTTATTGTGCGATTTAATCGAATTACTGCGAGAGGAAAATATTTCACATTCAGAGAGAATTCACGGCTGCGTCCCAAACCACACAGGGTCGTATTCCGAGGCGGTGAATTAGTCCAAAGGTCTCGTGAAATTTAACATGAGGAAAGTTGCTGGTATTCAGAGTCGGGTTATGCAGCTGCTTCAGTGGATTTCCTGAGCTCCACATTCGGGTTATTAAAATCACCTGCGTGTCGTTTCTCGCCCTCCCGGTTACCAGCTGCTGTGCTGTAGGGGAGAGCTGACGGGCTGGGAGTTGGCAGGTGACCAAATCTGGGAGAAAATGAGGGATATCGCCACTATATTGCTGCATGAATACTGAGAGTTGTAATTATCACATTAATTAAAGACCCGAGTAGCTGCAGCCTGTCACTACT
>CM040991.1:23596759-23611088 GCA_022985145.1 Pangasius djambal
TACAACTGTGTGCTTCAGACTTTGTGGAAACAGTTTGGAGAAGAACCTCATATGGGTGTGTAATGATCAGGGGTGCACATACTTTTGTGTAAATGCAGCATCACAACATCAAAGTAGCAACTGCATTATTCAGGAAGTTCCGGTGGAGAGTGTTAGTAGTTAGTGGCTCAGTGTCGGCTGTGTGTTTATGATCAGAGCCCCGGAGACGGAGGGTAGCAGCAGGTGTGATGAGGGTTACGGCTCACACTGAAGCATGTGGTGCGTATAAAGCAGGAGGGTTTTTACCTTCGGCGGCTCTGGGACGAAGGATGGCGGTGGACTGGGGTCTCGCAGCACTTCTCTGCTCCCGGCTCGTTTCATGCGGGGCACAGGGGCGGGTCTCTGCAGGGGGAGGGGCAAAGGGGTAGGATCAAAGGGTGGTTTCAAACAGTACATGTGTAGATAATCAGCTTTTACTATACGTTCATGGATGAAATCACAGATGCTAAAAATCATCCTCATTTCTCTTGGAGGTATTATGGAGTTAAATGAGTCTTAAATGTGAAGTTTGTTTTTGGGTAATATTACAGCTGAACATTTCAGCTACAGGTTTACATTTAATAACACAATGTTGTGCTAATATCAGTTTAAAAAGCAAGGCAATATGAAAAGATGTCATGAAAATGTAATCTCGGAACACGTTCATCCACCAACACACAAACCGAATGCAACGCAAAGTTGCTTTAAAACAAATACATAGATAACAGAAAAAGGCACAAAAGCAGCTTCAATTTTAGAAACACCCCAACAATAAACACACCAGAAAGTTATCTGCATATTGGATCCTCATTGGTTCTTAGACTTAATGATGTAATAACACCTCACAGATTCAACACTAACTTTTCACTGAGATTTTCTACTGCTTTAAAAAAAAAAAAAAAGGCAGGTAACATTTTGACATGATTGACAAGTGAGTAAACACACCTCCTCGTCCTGATTGGTCGAACGTTGGTGGTCCTCATGTGTGCTTTCTCCTGTTATTTTATTATTTAGTTATTTTATTATTTTATTTAAGCTGCAGGAACATGAGGAGAAACTTGTGTCCTGACGTAAACACCACCTACCGCAGCTTTAAAAGTTATTTCTTGGGTATTTCCTGTACAAGTGACATGCCTGATGACAAACATGGCTATAAACACACAGGTCATGTGATCGTCAGTCATGCTATGCTACACACAACTCCAGAACTATGGGCACCTTTCATAAAATTAAGAGAAAAAGGATTAACACATGCAAAGAGATATTTTAAGCATAAAGATGTAAAGATGTCACGCTGCCTAGTTCTGATTTTTTTAAGCGTTATAGATTTTCTTTCTGCAAAATTATCACAACCCCCACAACTAGTATTTTGGTGGCGTCTTCCCCTAAGAGAATAAATGTTTGTTATACTCAGTCCATGTACCAGTGGCACTGCAACACTGAGGTGACCAAAGCACCGGAGTCAGTTTGTTAGCATACAGGCTAATGATGGTCACTCACCTCGTCTACAGGCTCTGAGGAGCGGCTCGTCCCTGACACCTGCGGCTCATCAGTCGCCTCGTCCAGCTCGTTATCCGTATAGGCTCCGCCCTCATCCGCCGTGTCATCGTAGTCCCCGGTAAGACGGCTGTCCATGCTCAGGTAATCTGCACTCATGGCCGACAGGTAAGACATGCGGTCATCGTGGAGGTCCAGGTCCTCCTCAGTGCCGTCCAGCTAAACAACCACAGAGGTGAATTAGCATAAACCTCCAAACAGCGATTTAGATGTATAGCGCTCAATAATAGTGCTTCTTACCTTATTCTCGCAGACCCACACCGCTCTGTTCTGCTGCTCCTGAATCGTGTCCTTCAGACTCCCGTACCAGGCATCATGAGCCGAGTTCAGATCCACCGTCGCTGTAAAGGTAAACACGATTAAAGGTGTAATGTGACAGGTGTGAGGATCGCTGAACATCTGGCACCACATTAACGTTTATGCACAAAATGAACGGCACATAATTTTCTCATCGACTCTGATGTGTTCCATCAGCCGAGACACGTCCCAAAAATGTACAATTTTCAGTTTAGACTGGATCTCCAATGCTGATGTAGCTGAAATGTAAAGGAAGTCTGTCTCGCTGATGTGGTTTAGGACACAGTGGAACTTCCTTTCATGCATAAACTTCAACACAAGTAGAACCTGATGCCAACGGTGAGGACGGTGATGCCTCCACACCAGTCTAGTCCTGCTACTAACGTGAAATTCCCTTCAAATAAACTTCAAACAGGAAGGAGGACGGAAGAAAAACTATTACAAACATTTGACCTTGCTGTGACCTTACAGTGACCATTCCATAGAAATCCTACAATCAGCCAACCACTCGCGCCTGAGATATCACACAGGGACATAATTCCCCCACCACCTTGTGATGGAGGCATAAAAAAGAAAGAATGATCCACAGAAAAAATGGAAAAAAATTAAGAGAATAAGTTTATATTGAATATAGATAAGGGGCAGAGATGGAGACTAGAATTAAGATCAAAAGGATAATGCAGAACCTGGGAATATATGACGAAGAACCTGATCACAGCAGCAGCTCTTCTTCTGCTAACAGCACAAATCATTCAAGATGGTGACTGAGCATCTACGGTATTTTTCATTGTGTCTCCTAAATCCAGAAAGAGACTCCGCTTCCCGAACATTATCTTCGTGGAAGTGGAAAAATGAATAACTCAGGGAGAGTAAATGCTGCAGAAGCCAGAGGAGGAGGTAATGGCTGAATTGCTGATGAACACATGAGGATGAGAAGATCCGGTGTCATGGAGGGAGCGGAGAAGGATTTCATCTCCACCGTGACTTTGACAGAATCTGACTAACAGAATGAACTCATCAAACCACAGGAGCAACAACCACTGCCTCGGCCCGGATCAGCCGTGATTACATTTCTAAACAGTAATCCTGTAGCTTCAGCGTAAAGCTAAAGCAGAAAACTTCTCGTCTCTCTGCTAATCGACTGTTGCACACTGCACCTTTAAGAAAAATAAAAACACTATATATACTGCATATAAAAAGCAGATGTGGTGTATGTGTGATGATGTCAGAGTGATGTTCTCTCTCCACACTGACCGGTGAAGAGGTGAGAGCAGGTCTTCTTCAGTTTCACCGCCTGCTCGTACAGTTTGCGTGAGCTGCGGTTAGAACCCGGTGCCAGGCGGTTCCTCATCGTCTTCACGCCCTGCTTACTGTCCGGGTTCAGGAACACCACAATGGGGTACCACTGGGTGTAGTTCAGAGTGTCCACCGCCTTCGGGGTGACGTCCAGCAAAGCATGCTTATCCTGAGAGAGAGAGAGAGAGAGAGAGAGAGAGAGAGCGAGAAAGATAGAGACAGATAGAGAGAGAAAGTGAGAGAAAAGAAAGAGAGTGGAACAGACTGACTGCTCTTGAGCACTCTGAGGTGTCAAAATAACGTTCACTGCGTCTCAGTATAAAATCACAGCCTCATTAATATGGAAATGCCAACAATACACGTTTACAATCTTTTATTATTAATAGTTTTAACACTCTGTAAAGGAATTAGAGAGTGAAGCTCATAAGCTGGAGTTTGGAGGGAAATCTTTGTAAGGTGGAGTCTAACGGGCAATGGGTGGAGTTTAGAGGGTGAAGTTTGGAGGGCGGAGTTTACCTGTTCAATGATCTGCTGCACAGTGTTCAGTCTCACCACACCTGAGGACTTCTCTGTTCCTGCATCTTTAGGTTCTCTCTCTGTGAACACACACACACACACACACACACACACACACACACACACACACACACACACACACAATCAGTACCCCACGTACACAAACACAGCTCAGGAGCTCGTATCAGCTCATTTTACACTCACTTGCGATAACGAAATCTTCGGGCAGGTCGTTGCCGAGTTTCTCACACGCCACATCAGCAATTGGGCCGAACAGAACCACAGGCCTCCGGAACCCAGCTGCAGGGATGAGAGGAGCATGAGACAAAATATGTGGTATGGGTGTGGCAGGTGTGGGTGTGGTGTGGGTGTGGTGAAGATATGGTGTGTGTAGGTGTGGTGTGGGTGTGGGTGTGGTGAAGATATGGTGTGTGTAGGTGTGGGTGTGGTGTGGGTGTGGTGAAGATATGGTGTGTGGGTGTAGCTGTGGCGTGGGTATGGTGGGCGTACCCTCTCTCAGAACCACCCTCTCGTAGGCGGGGAAGCGGGTGGTGACGGGGTTGGCTGTGAGATCCTCTCTGCTCTTACGCAGGTCCTTCTTCTTTGCTGCCCTTTGACCTCTGAGCCTCCAGAAATCTCCTCTGTCATTGGCTGCTCCTTTCTGGGCGTTCTGTACGTTCGCCATCTGCTCAGCTCTGTGGGCGTCGGTCAGAACAACAGCGGCATGACATCATCACAGAACATGATGACCAACATTCACATGTGGGTTTCCAAAATACACAGATAGAGACACACGCCCAGGCACACACACACACACACACGCACGCCCAGGCACACACACACACACACACGCACGCCCAGGCACACACACACACACACACACACACACACACACACACACACACACACACACACACACACACACACACACGCACACACACACACACACACACACACACACCCACACACAGGCACACACACACACGCCCAGGCACACACACACACGCCCAGGCACACACACACCTGCTCTTGCTGGGGATGACGCCTCTCTCCTGCAGCTGGTTGTCTCGGTCCGTGCGGATGGCGAGCCAGCTGCCCAGCTTTCCGTCGTACAGCGTATCCACCACTTTAAAGATGTCGCCTCTGCTGAAGGACAGACCCTGAGGCGCGTCTTTCTCGTGGTCAAAATGAGTTCTGATGTAGAAGTTATCTCCTCGACCCGACGCCACGATGTCCTTATACACTGCAACCATCAGTCACATGACCACACCCATTAAAATCCACATCATTAACAGATAATAGTGATTAAACTTTCAGGAAAAGCGTTTCCGGTACCGTCCGGTTTGCTCTGTGCCAGGATGGTGACGTCGTCTCCTTTAGGAATCTCGAGCAGGTAGAGCACAGCGTCCTCCCGCACCATGCCACGGAAATCCACGTTATTCACCTGCGGAGGAAAACAACAAAACATCTCCTCTAACACTTCTCTTCTGTGAACTTACAAACGCCAGATATACCGATTACTACAAATACACCGTAGCTCCTGACGAGAAGATTTACAAAGATTAAGACGCCTACTGTTTCATTTTAAGACTGAGCTTCACCAACAGGACCAGATTAACAGAACTTAAAGCTGATGTAGATTTATTTAAGCTGAAAATTCAGCATTTAACTTAAAACTGTGAGCTGGGATTTTCCTCCACGATGGATTCCAGGCTAAAAGAGAAAACAGCAGCAACACAACTCCTGAGCGATAACACTGCTGACACTGCCTGTCTTCTCTTTAGGCATGAAAACATTTCGATAAAATCTTTTAAATTTCACAGTCCATCTAAACACGCTGCCATTTTATACATTTAAACCTCAGACACAACATTAAACTTAAACCTGAATTACTACTTAAATAATAGAGAAATAATGAATAAACATTTATATTAAAACTACATAACTATATTCAGTGGTAATTTACTTATAGCCAAATTGTGTAGATTCCATCACCATGGAAACAGACTATAAATGTGTTTCAGTGAATTGTTTGAATAATGTTTGTAAACATCCCCATTTACGACGGTGTGTGAAAGTATTGTGGACTGTTCGGGGAAACAGTGTAAGATGAGTCTGGAACATTCCGCAGTTGATTTTCTTGTCTGTGTTTTATGAAGTTTTAGAAACACAGACTGCGAGTTTTAGTACCGAGCCGGTTTTTAATCACTGGACTGATTAGTTTTAATATTTTATTTGCAGTAAACTGGGCTGATGATAAATCCGCAGTGAGGACGCCGTCCTGTGTCTCGGAGGTGTTTTGTACCTTCATGATCTGGTCTCCAGGCTGAAGACCCTCCGCCTCCGCCGGACTGTCCTCCTGAACATTGGCTATGAAAATCCCCACATCGTTTCCTCCTGCCAGCCTCAGACCCACACTCTCACCCTTCTGAAAGCGCACCATCACCGTGTTCGGCCTGAGGAACACACACACACACACACACACACACACACAGACAGAAATTTAACACCGCAGCGCTGCTGAGTTCTGGACTCTGATTGGTCAGAAGGTGTTGATTAGTTTTCTATAAAAGCAGCTCTGACAGTAGTGCAGGTTTATATTCATAATTAATTTAATGAATTATTAATTATAAATAAATAAATAAAATAAAAAAATTGCTTGTTCTAATACGTTATTGTTTCTATAGTAACAGCTCATTCACAGGGACGTGTACAGCCGACGCTCCACAAAAACCGATTTTAAAAAGTGTGTAATCATTGATATTTTGTGAGGAGATGTTTATGTAACGCTGATGGAAGGAGTCTCCAGTGTCAGCGCTTTGTAACAGTCAGAGGTGAAGCTGTAACTTTAAGTTTTCCGACATCTTCAGGACAGAGGAGTTTACGCTTCTTTGTGGTTTTTCAGTAACATGCGTAACAGCTGCGTTTATTTTTTCTTTTCTTCAGGAGAGAGAAAGAGAGGCTGGTGAGGGGACGACTGTTCATAGCTGCTGTAACAGAAATGAGAACTAACTTGTTTCATGGACCTAAACATTAAATGTATCTGTAAGTGGATAAAAAATGTGTTGTTCTTTAATAAATAAAAATTGTAATTGTTGGTGACTTGCTGTGGTATAAGAGGAATAAAACACTTGGTGTGCTAACAGTAACTCCGCTTCATCACACCACGTCACTGTTGATTATTTTCCTATAACAGCACACCCCCAAGAGTTTTATTCCTACAATATACATTTTTGGCAGACAGATTAATGCATCTGTTACTGACGAACTCGTACACACCCATAGATCTCCAGGTCCTCTGCGCTCGGTTTCAGAGGAACCTTTGGAAGAGCTTTAAGTTTTGGTGGAACGCTGAGTTTAGGTGCAGGCATGGGCACAGGAGCTGTTAATAAAATAATTCACACATCATTAATATCTCATTTTTCTCCTGAGACTTTTACAAGTCCAAACTCTAAATCTCTAAACAAATGTCAAACACAGAGCACTCTGAAGGTCACGTGATACCTGGAGCATCCTCGATCTCAGGCTCGTCTTCCTCCACTGGTGGAGGTGGAAAATCATCTGGAGCAGCTTGGAATGGCGTCGGCATCGCACCCATTTTAGACAATCTGTTCTGAGGCTCGTCCCTGCAACACACACATCCAGAAACTCACACACACGTCACTAATCGTGATCCAGTAGCCACATTCATAAGGAAAAGAGCGTTAAGCTGTTTACTCCAAACTCACGCAGAATAAAAATCTAAGTGCAGTTTATTTTGTAAAACACTGTAATGAAATCTTCAGTTAAAGGCGTTTGTGTAGAAATGAAGCTGAAAATGTGTCGGATTGTGACATTCAGAGATGGAACTACTTTTTCAGAGGGAAGAATATGTAGTAGTTGTGCGTCGCTGATGGCGTATGGAGACCACAAACCCTACAGGAAAGTGTAAAAATAACCGGAAGTCCATAAGATTTTCTCTCTCGTCTGAACTCTGACACTGTTCCTGTGGAACGCCTGCAGATTTACATTTCTGTTTATAGTCACGTCATTTAAACCTTTACTTAAAGACAGAGTTGTATATCAGCTCTAAGACACTAATTCTGTCTGGAGTTTGGAGTAAACAGCTTTCTGTTCTCTTCTCTCATTCACTGTAATAATCAGATGATCACCTGTTTTTTTCACGCAGCCTCTCATTGGAGGAGTGTGAGGAGATGTCCGAGTGCTGTCCTCGTCTGTCGTCCTGAGGGGAGTATGAACGATACGACTCGATCTCAGACAGATCTGGAGGAAAAAGGAAGTCAAAAGGTTATCGCTCAGCACTATGCCTGGAAAGTTCAGATCTACTTCCTCAGATTTTACAGATTTATAAATGAAATGGAGTTGGAGACTCCAAACCTGAGACGCGAGCTGAAAATAAAAGAAATGCTAATGTTGGATACAGCTCACACTGATAATTTAATCTGTTTCTCTATTATTATTATTATTATTATTATTATTATTTATCAGCAGCTCAGTGTTCTCTGTGCTCAGATTATTTCTGTGATGTTTAAGTAAATTTATCAATATTTCTGACCAATCAGCGAGAGCTCTGCACATACATCCAGCCCCGCCCACTTCCACACCACACCCCTCAGCCAACGATTTTAGTTTTGTTTAAATTTACGCAGTGAGAAACCAGATCTGATTCAGCAAACTGAAAAAAAAAGGTGAGAAAACATTTAAAACTGAATGTGAACATCGTTAATATTCACAGACGAATCTCACGCGATCTCAAACAAATGCATCTTCAGTAAATCCTCCATCCTGGTCGTGATATCATAAAAACATCTACCTGCAGTGGAATAAAGGTTTAGGATTAAAGAAAAAATTATAATATAAAAAAGTGAAAAAATAAATTTAAAAAATAAAAACAAAATTTTATTTTGAATTATAATTTTATTTAAAATAATACTAATATTACTAATTAAAAAAAAAAAAAAACCACAACAGTGAGCAGTTCAGTGCCGTTCAGTCACACTGAAGATGTCGAAGCTGTTGTTTACTCGCAAATTCAGAATTAATCTGGAAATAAAATGAGACCAAAATCCAAATGTATTTCTTGTGAGTGCTGGTTTACTTTACTGGACATTACAGTGTCACTATCAGTAAAGCGAAAGTCTGTATTAAAGCAACGATACAGTACAGTTATATAAATGTTTTTTCTCTGCGTGTCTTTAAAGATGATTCCTCATCGCAGTGTACGAGATCCCAATAAACTCTGTTCCGCCTTCTATAACAGACTGTGTGATAGCGTCGTCTCCATGTCGGATTATACAATGAAGGTCCTCTAACGACAGACCTGCGATTAAACAAAATGAGTACGTTCTGGTCACGTCATCAGTCAGCGTAGTCCGGAAATCAGCTGGTGCAGGAAACGGGCTCGCATAAACATTAATAATTCTTGAAAGTGAGCTTGAGGTAATAAGCAGGCTTGAGACAGAATATTGTTGTCTCGATTATATAATGATACAAAATAATGGCAAGACGATTTGGCTGCTCGTATCACGTGCTGTGATATTTCTTTATGAGCTCCACCTCTACGTACACACCAGGCGGCGGCAGAGGCAGCAGCGTGCAGAGCAGGAAGTTTGCGAGTGGGAAGTTAACTGCCTCGAAGCATGCTTACTTAATTACTTAATTACTTAATAGTCCAAAAAGTGAAGCTAATCACAAGGAAGTGTTATGGCACATGTAACAAACACACGAACACAAGATAAGATAAGACAGGTTTAAGATAAAATAAGAAAAGATGAGGTGGACAATCAGGTGGCGATCAAACAGCAGGAGGAGCGAATTTTTTTTTTTTTTAGTCATTTAAGGCACAATCCACTGTCAAACAATCTCTCCATATTAATAACGATGCCATGAAACACATTTAAAACACTGAAAAAGATTAAAATAATGTTAATAATTGGGGAAAATTACACATTATATTAAAATCCTGATCCACTTTTCTTACAGTACAATGTGTTGATATTTCACCGCTTTGATTTGGTGTCATTACAAAATAAATGTATTAAAATTTAATATTTTATTTGTGTAAATATCGTCTCGTGAAGCCGGTATCAGGATACGGCTCATATCGTGGTTTTAGTGCATTGTCTCATGCCTAATAACAGAGATTTTTATGTCCATTAGTGTGTTTCGTTTACGTTTCGTTGAGCCATCCCTGATGTAATCGGCTTGACTCACCGTCCGGCTCTGAATCGCTATCAGCCATGGGCGGGACCCGAACCAGAACTTTCCTGCGATCTCTCTGGACCACCAGCTGCAGTTTTCCTCGTGATTTTTCAATCAGCTTCCCCGCATCACTCAGAGACAGATTCTCTGTAGCCGTCCCGTTTATCTGAGACACAAAAACCTCTTATACAGACGTCTGCTCATCAGATTCATTACTAACTTCCTAACAAGCTGGGATATGCGAAGAAAAGTGCTCTAATGTATACGTGATAAATAAAAGCTTCTTCTACTGCAGCTTCACTGACATTCTGTTGCTACTGAGAGAGAATGAAATGTGTGCAGAAGGAAACAGGTCTAATAAACGTGTGCTGTTTAAATATGAGGCCATTTTGTGGTGCTGACCTTCAGGATGATGTCTCCCTCGTGCAGGCTGCCGTCTCTGGAGGCCAGTCCTGTAGTAGTCATCTCTTTAATGAACAGCTGACTGCCCAAACGCAGCCCATATTCTGATTCACACACACACACACACACAGACAGACAGACACGCAGACAGACACGGTGAGACAGGGTGAGACAGGGACATGAGCGTAATATAAATATATCTACTCAGAAATATATCTACAGCCCTATTTGGACAGGATTTGTTTTAAACAATGTGCTGCAGGAATTACAGGAGCTCCTCTGATGTGTCTTTCTCTCTCGTCACTCTGAATTCAGTTCAGTTTTGTTTATATAATAATTTTAACAGACATTGTCACAGAGCAGCTTTGTAGTTTTAGATCCTAATGAAGAAGCCAGAAGTGACACCGGACAGTGTGATGAGAAATCATTAGAGTGTGCAGCGGTAGAAGAGTAAAGACAGTGCTGAGTGTGTGTGCAGGATGTTCAGTGCGAGCAGGACTGTGATCCTGGGATGAGCAACAGGACAGTCTTTATGATTACAGCAGCAGCTCTTAGATACAAATGTACAGAATCCAGGTGAGATTAAACTGAAGCACAGGAAGTCATTTTTAGATGATTATCTCTGTAATTTTTATAGCTAGATTTTTGGAAACCAACAGATTTACTCATCTTTGTGCAGAAAATCTTGAAACATTTCAGACAGTTACAAACTAATGGATGCTTTTAAACTCTCTCTGGGTCACTTCACCTCCATACTGACGTCAGCGAGAAAGAAATGAGCTAATTAAACTGTTTTTATTACATAATATTGGCCACAGATAACCTATAGAGTCTCAATTTATAGCCTCAGATGGTGTGAGAGAGAGCGAGACAGAGAGAGAGTGAGAGAGAGAGAGAGAGAGAGACAGAGTGAGAGAGAGCGAGACAGAGTGAGAGAGAGACAGAGAGAGAGAGAGAGAGATGCTGTACCGTACCTTCATTAGGTCTGTTCTTCTGCAGTAGGACGTGAACTGGTTTCTCCAGCGGTTCGTTTGGGCTCTGTGGAGGTGAGCGTTCTAAGCGCTCACGGCTGGCGTTTCTTCTGAGCGCCTCAGCCGGACGTGGCTCTGGAATACGTGGTTCTTTCTCCCTGTAGCGCGGTTCTGGACTGTGCGAGTGATCCTGAACATTTTCACGGCGATAATGGCGATCCGGGCTGTAATCTCGATCCAGAGCATTTTCGCTTCGGTACCGGCGATCGGGACTGTGCTCTCTGCGGTGACGGCGGTCCGGGCTATAGTCTCGGTCTAAGGTGCGGTCGCTACGGTACCGGCGATCTGGGCTGTAGTCTCGGTCAAGGGTGCGGTCGCTACGGTAACGGCGGTCAGGGCTGCGTTCGTGCTCCAGCATGCGTCCTCGGCTGCCGTCACGGCGATACTGACGCTCAGGACTGACGTCTCGTCCCAGCATTCGGCCGCGGCTGCGCTCGTAGTCGTACTCGGAGTCGGTGCGTCCGCTGTAAGTGCTGTGTCGGTCCGGCTCATAGTCATAATCATCGCTGTAGTCTGGATGAGAGAACACGCGGTCCTCCGGGGGCGGGGCTTGCCTCACCACACTCACAGGGACTCTACGAGGCCTTTTCACTGTCTACAGGAGGAACGAAAAAAAAAACATCACAATCACTCAATATCCAAGATATGAAAATACAAAATCTTATTACAGAAGTTTTTACACTACTGCAATTCAACATTATTAAAGATGTAACATGGCTTTAATTAACATAATTAAAAGAATTAACAAAAGGTTCTGAGTTATTACACATCTGACTCACTATCTTGGCGACTTTGCCACACTTGCGTAGAGTCTGTACAGCAAACGAGTGCACAACGTTCTCCATGGACGAGTTGTTCACCTGGATCACGCGATCATTCTGACTAATAACAGAAAACAGAAAAAGTTCCTACGCTATGAGAAAAAAGATTCCTCAAAGGGTTCTTTGGACTGTTAATGATTTTACTTTTTGCTGTAGAATTCTACCTAGAAAGGGTTCCTCTAAAGCACAGGTTCCCACCCCTGGTCCTGGAGAACCTCCGTCCTGCACATTTTAGAGTCTCACCTGATTTAATGTATTTATATCGCACCATTAGACACTGTCACAAAGCAGCTTTACAGAAATCCAGATATAAAGTTTAAATTTTTCCCTAATGAGCGAGCCAGAGGCAACAATTCCACTAATCCACTAATTAACAGCAAGTGTGTGAGAGCAGGAACACGCGGAAACGTGCAGGACAGGGGGTTCTCCAGGACCAGGGGTGGGAACCTGAGGAACAACCTAAACAGCCCTTAATGGTGGTAGATGGAACTGTTATTTTGTACTGATAATTTTCACGTTTGCTCGTGATGCGTTTCTTACAACAGCAGGCCGTCGGCAGGTCCTCCGGGCAGCACGTCAGAGACGACGATCGACGCCTCTCTCGTCTCTTCATTCGGATTGTCTTTTCCCCCCGAGACGGCAATCCCAAATCCCATTTTAGAATCCTACACACAGCAAACGAAGTGATTCAGATTTACAGAAGAATGCTCTAGGGGTCTTCAGCTCAACACTATTGGGGCAGTTGGAGGGTGTAGGTGGTGTTAGAGAGCGATTGGGGCAGTTGGATGGTGTAGGTGGTTTTGGAGAGCGATTTGGGGCAGTTGGATGGTGTAGGTGGTGTTGGAGAGCGATTTGGGGCAGTTGGATGGTGTAGGTGGTGTTGGAGAGCGATTTGGGGCAGTTGGATGGTGTAGGTGGTGTTGGAGAGCGATTGGGGCAGTTGGATGGTGTAGGTGGTGTTAGAGAGTAGACTCACCCGCTGCAGCGTCACTGTGTACTGCTCCCACACCGTCTCCTCCATCTCCACTTCCTGAGAGCAAACACACTGATTTAGTGTAACAGAAATCAAACGCACTGATTTACATTTCACACTGTCCTTCACTCAGGGGTGTGTGTGTGTGTGTGTTTGTGTGAGTGTGTGTGTGTGTGTGTGTGTGTGTGTGTGTGTGTGTGTTTGTGTGAGTGTGTGTGTGTGTGTGTGTGTGTGTGTGTGTTATCAGCTGTATACACACACACACTTCTGCATTTACATGTGTTAAAATGTTGCTAACAGCATTTGCAAGTCAGATTGATCCTCATTCTGCAATTCAAACCTGAGGGAAGTGTCGAAACACACAACACTGAAAACACGCACCAAAAGTAAACACACTGCGCCTGTTCTATCGGTTTATAATAATAATAATAATAATAATAATAATAAGGGTTAAAACATAACACAACTGTAACTTCAGTTCCCTCTATACAGCATGAGCGTGCACACACACACACACACACACACACACACACACACACACAGAGCACTGTGTTGGCTGTTAACCCAGAACATTACAGTAGTTGTGACTGTGATATAAATCAGCTGGAGCTTCAGGGAAATTTTGAAATTAAACATGCATTAAAAAAACCTAAATGGAAAATTTAAACAAATAAATAAATATTTCACAAAATTATGGAAGAAAAATATGAACACAGTGATATTTTAAATAACTTATGAACACAAAATATTTTATGATGAATAAATCAGCAGCTGATTTATTTACTTTCCTTCTGTCATTTTCTTTTTTGGATGTTTAATAGAAACGTGGCTATAAAGAATTAAAATCAGTCTGAATGTAATTATTCATCCTCACTAGATCTGATGCAGATCACTAGAGCATCACTAGAGCTTCACTAGAGCGTCACCAGAGCGTCAGCAGATCACTAGAGCGTCACTAGAGCGTCAGCAGATCACTAGAGCATCACTAGAGCATCAGAAGATCACTAGAGCATCACTAGAGCGTCAGCAGGTCACTAGAGCATCACTAGAGCATCAGCAGATCACTAGAGCATCACTAGAGCGTCAGCAGATCACTAGAGCATCACTAGAGCGTCAGCAGATCACTAGAGCATCACTAGAGCGTCACTAGAGCATCAACAGATCACTAGAGCATCACTAGAGCGTCAGCAGATCACTAGAGCATCACTAGAGCGTCA
>CM040991.1:23616138-23630687 GCA_022985145.1 Pangasius djambal
ACACGTTAAACACGCGTCAGAGCAACACGTTAAACACACGAATCACATGTCAAGCACACGCGTCAGAGGAACACATTAAACACAAGCGTCAGAGCAACACATCAAACACACGCGTCAGAGCAACACGTTAAACACACGAATCACATGTCAAACACACGCGTCAGAGCAACACATTAAACACACGCGTCAGAGCAACACGTTAAACACGCGTCAGAGCAACACATCAAACACGCGTCAAAGCTACACGTTAAACACACTCGTCAGAGCAACACGTCAAACACACGCGTCAGAGATACACGTTAAATACACGCATCACACGTCAAACACACATCACACGTCAAACACACACGTCAGAGCAACAGGTTAAACACACGCATCACACGTCAAACACACATGCATCGGAGCAACGCGTTAAACGCATCACACGTCAAACACACATGTCAGGGCAACAAGTCAAACACACGCATCAGAACAACACGTCAAACACACACATCACACGTCAGAGCGACATGTTAAACACACGCATCACAAGTCAAACACACATGTCAGAGCAGCACATCAAACACACACGTAAGAGCTACACGTTAAACATACGCATCAGAGCAACACGTCAAACACACACACACACATCACACGTCAGAGCGACATGTCAAACACATGCTTCAGAGCAACACGTTAAACACACGCATCACAAGTCAAAACACACATCACACGTCAGAGCAACAAGTCAAACACACGTGTCAGAGCTACATGTTAAACACACGCATCACATGTTAAACACACGCATCACATGTCAAACACATGCGTCAGGGCAACACGTTGCACACACGCATCAGAGCGACACGTCAAACACACGCATCACACATCAAACACACGCATCACACATCAAACACACGCATCACATGTTAAACACACGCATCACACATCAAACACACGTGTCAGAGCATAATTATTTTATTAGCAGTATATTTTAAAGTATTTATTTGAGTATTTTTTGTTAAGTATTAGATGCTGGTTATTATGTCGTTAGTCAGTAACGAGGCGAATGGATGTGGATATAGAGTGCGTTCAGAGTATTAACGTTTTTCATTTGACTTTCTCGTGTTTTCTACGTCACACTGAATGTTCTCTCTGCGTCACTTTCAGTAGAACAGCTGAAATAATGTGTGAAATGATTCGGGTGGAAAAATCAGAAAAATGAGTGATTAATAAAATCACCTGCTGATGTCGTCGTCCTCCGTGAATTTGTTTAGATCATCTGATGAGGAGACGGAGATCACAGTTGCGGCTGAAACAGCCGTGTGAAGATCCGTGGAGCTCGGAATGATGTCAGGTTTCACAAACGAGCCCAAATCTGTCATAAAAACATCAAAACAATGATCAGCAAACATCCTGATTTAAAATGTAAACAGTAAACTGTGTTAATTTAATGTCTGTTACAACATGTCACAGTCTTTATGGAGTTATACGCTTTAATAGCAGCTGTGAGGGAGGTGAGATAAACACCACTCTGTCTTCAACGGAGAGAACCAGAAAAAACCGCACGAGTCTCAGTGCAGGACTGACAGTTACATAAACACAGTAATAAAAACACCCTGGAGTTGATTATTTTCCTATAATAGCATGTCCCTGAGTGCCTCTCTTATAAATTTTATAAATTCTAAATTTTTATCCATTTATAGTTACATTTAGTGTCGGTGAACCTCACCAGCCTCTCTTTTTTCTCTCTTCGTGTTAATAAAACAAAAGAAAAAACAAACGCAGCCTGCCACGTTGGCACGAAACCGCAAAGAAGCGTAAACTCCTCTGTCCTGAAAATGTTGGAAAACCTAAAGTTACAGTTTTAGCTCTGACTGTTATAAAGCGCTGGCACTGGAGACTCCTTCACTAAATGTTAAATAAACATCTCCTTACATATTAAGACCTCTTTACTAAAACTAAACCAGATCAATGATTACACACATTTTTCAGTTCGTTTATGTGGAGCGTCTGATGTACAAGTCTCTGTGAATATCATCTAATCTAAATATTGATATGATATCATCCTATAAAAAACTTTCATATTTTGCCCTATTGTCCACAAAAACTCTGACTCAGACACCGTGATTGGCTGAGACAATCTACAGGAGCCAATCAAAAATCAGTAATGAAACTCTGACACATTACATCATCAAAAAAATAGAAACTGATTTAATGTCCAATCAGCTTCTTATTATTGAGTGAGTAACAGCGACCTGTTAAACATACTGATGCAGTAAAACAGAAAAATGATATATGATAGTAAAGAAGATAAAGAAACCCTGAGGAGAACTTCACTTTCACAGCAGTGCCTGTAGAACCCTTAGTACCGTTATCATCGAGGTTCTCCAGACTCTGCGCTTTTCTCTCCTCAGATCTCTCCTCTTTAATCGGAGACAGGACTTCATGTGACGCAGATCTCACCGGCTGGACCGAGTTTCGTTTCCTTCGAGAGGAAGCGCCTCGCAGAGCTACACCAACAAAGAACAGAAAAGGAGAAAGAGGGAAACAAATAAGAAATGAGAGAGAGAGAGCGAGTGAGAGAGAGAAACGACAGTTCAGCAGTTTAGCACTGATGAGAAATGACACCACTTACGATTAATCTTCTTAAACACCGTTCCTCCCATAAACTTCAAAAACCTGTCAGCGTAGAAACTCGGCCTGTGGACTGACACCGTATCCTGCAATGCACGCGCGCACACACACACACACACACACACACACACACACACAATAATCACTCACACACACCTCCAACATTCAACACATGTAAGCACATTTAACAGAGAAACTGTAGAAGAACTTACACCATCATGTACGAGAGCTTTCCAGGAGTGTTCCACCTTCTTAATAAATCTGCATACAAAACACACCGAAACCCTTCACATCTTCCTCACTCATTAAAGCTGTGTTTAATACCTGCATGTGTGTGTGTGTGTGTGTGTGTGTGTGTGTGTGTGTGTGTACCTGTACGACTGCAGGATGTCGATGATTCCCAAAAAGATGAGCAGCTTCTCATCTTTGTGTTTTGCAGGAATTCCACCCATTCTACACAAAAAGAACACTTCTTATAAATCCTGTGTTCATAATGCATTATAAATACATTTAGAACATCATATAGCATTCCTAATATAATATCTTAACACACAACATTTCATAAAGCATCAGTACAAAACTGCATTATAATATCTGTTCATAAGAACACTGTATACACTAATGTTATAATGCATTATAACACAAGCCCTGGTGTAGTGTCTGTACTGAAAGATGCCAAATAATATGTTATAAATGCATTTATAATAAATATGAATATAGGAAGTGTTACAAACACCTACAGACTGACAGACACCTACATAAACATTTCATTAGTACTTACTCCTACAAGCTGTGATAAAGCTGTCATAATGTCTACTTCTGTAAATTATGGTACCAGGTCGATATAACACCTGAGTCATGTGACACAGGATTAGTGAATGAGGGTTAATTAGACAATTAAAAGCAGAAGTTCTGTATCTGTCCTGTGTGTGTGTGTGTGTGTGTGTGTGTGTGTGTGTGTGTGTGATGATTACAGACAGGAATTTAAAGAACAGAAAAGCTGTTTACTCCAAACTCACACAGAACAGGAGCAATACAGTAAAAAGCAGTTCCGGTTATTTTACTCCTTCCTGAAGGTGATATCCATCAGAGATACACACTTCACCAGAGTGTGAAGACAAAAACATCTGCACTTAGACTTCCAGTCCTCATGAGTCAACAGCTGTTCTTTTCTCTCTTTCTCTCTCTCTCTTTGTCTCTCTCTCTCTCACACACACACACAGTGCAGAGAGATGAGAGTGTGTATAAATTTAGTGGAAGTTAGCAGAAATCAGGTGTTTGGATCAATTCAATTCAGTTTTATATGTATAGCTCTTTTAACAGTGGACATTGTCACAAAGCAGCTTTACAGAAATAAATGGAATTTGTGGATGGATATGTGAATTTATCCCTAATGAGTGAGCCAGTGGTGACGGTGGTGAGGAAAAACTCCCTGAGATGATGTGAGGAAGAAACCTTGAGAGGAACCAGGCTCAAAAGGGAACCCATCCTCATCTGGGAGCAACAGATAGTGCGATTATAAATAAATCCCTTCTATTATTGTGTACTATAAGGACAAATAGTGCAAATGTGCAACCAGTAAATTCATCACAGTTTCGCAAAGAAGTCCGGTTGGTTAAAATCAGTGAAGGATTCTACACTGCAGAGGATGTCTCCTCTCCCACTGAAACACACACACACAGTACACACACACACACACACACACACACACACACACACAGTACAGAAGAGTGTTAATTGTTGTACTGACGTGTCGTCATCGTCGGTGTTCGGACGTGGCTCCACAGCTTTTCCTCCTCCCTGGATGGACTCGAGAGCTGTAGAGTAAAGCACTTTTTGTCCTCCTTGTCGCTTGCTGTCTCCTCGTCCTCCTCTGTCCCTCAGCTTCATGTCCAGCACGTGGATTCCCAGGAGCAGGCTGTAGTCCATGATCTTAAAACTCTCCAGCACCTGTTCAGGACATTCCCCATAAAACACACACTGACACACGTGTGACTGTGACACAGGGACATGTTTGGCCTTCATAGGGACACATGCGGCCGTTACACAGGCATTAAAAACTCACCAGATAGTCGTTAGGTTTGATGCCAGTTCTGATAATAGTCTGAAATTTTACAATCTAATTATCGTAACGGATTCTATTTCACATTCTACCTGTACTTAAATCTTTCTCACACAATAAACACACTGATAATCGATGATCAAATCCAGTTCTTTTTCTTATACAGTTCACCTGAATATGTTTCTGTAGGATGTCAGGTTAACACGCACGTGTGTGTGTGTGTGTGAGTGTGTGTGAGCTGACAGGACTGACCCGACAGTCTCGCTGTAGCGTCTTCATCAGTGCGTTGTATGTGTCTGTGTCAAAGTAGAGCCCGTCCGCGTGCATGTCCTGGAAGTCCAGGTCTTTGAAGGTGGGCGAGGACTTGGCGCGTTCTTTACGTGAGGCTCTGCGTTTGTACGTGGAACCCTTCAGGTCGTATTTGTAGTGCATGTTTACAGAGCGAGGCAGAACATTGTTCATCACCACCAGCCTAATATTCACTCCTCCACACTGAACACAGTAAAGACCATAAAATTTAGGTAGCAGCGTCCTCGGGTTCTGGTTCAGGTTCTGCAAAACACACACACACACACACACACACACACACACAGAGGTCACTTTACTATTGGTAAAAGACGGTGTATTATTTACATACAGAAGTGTAAATGTACTCAGAGAAATAATTACATTACAATCTCAATCTCCACACCTCTCACTGTAAAACGAATCCCATCTGAATAGGACTTTATTATTTAATATTTACACTGAAAACAGACTTCCACTAAAATGGTTTCTGACTCTGCTGCAGGTGCGGAAATGAGAGGAAGCCTAAAGTCCCTGCTGGCGAATCATTTCTTTTCCATCATGTTGGTGTTCTCGTTCTGTTCCTCACCATGTAATAACCAGGAAGCAGCTTCTGCAGAAACTCCGCCTCTTTGTGCTGCACCGTTTTGATGATAAACTCGTCATCACTGGTTACGTAAAACCACGAGCTGCTCGCCCCCGGGTTCGACAGCTCGATCAGTGGTTCATTACACATGGAATACTGCAAAAAAGAGCAAAAAACAGACAGGTAACAGGTATAAAATATACCACAGCAATAATGTTTAATAAATATACAAGTTATAATCACTGATGCAAAGCTGATCCCAGATCATTTCACGAGTCACTTATCAGAGCTGAGGTTTAAATAAAATCTCACCAGATAGTCATCAGGTTTGATACCGAACAGTTCTCTGAAATAGCGGAAGGCCAGCGGAGCGTAGATTTTAAAGCGGAAGTCGGGGTAGTGATGTCCCGGGGTCAGGTTACTGCCTTCACTAACAGTGAAAAACACAACAACATCTTTAACACTGAGGAAATTTAGTGACGGTGAATCAGGTTATGTTTTATTAGACAAAATACAGTCAGGTGCAAAAGTTTGTATCCCCTCAAGAAAAGATGAAGACCAAAAAAAAAGTAATTTACACATTACTTCATTATCAAACAGTAATAGTGTATGCTAGGATATCAACAGTAAAAAAAAAAAACAGTCTAAAGGGTTGAATCCTTTCTGAATGTGATATAAATATTCTGTAATAATCTTTGTCAACTCTTTACCTTTATACATTTAAAACTGCCTCCAAACTCTCTCACGCTCACGCAAAAAAATTTCCTTTTGATTTTGCATTATGTTTCATTTTTAACTTTTTCTACTTTGTGAACACGTTTTCCTCATTTCTAATACAAAACCACAAGGTAGCCAAATTTTTGCACTTAACTATAAACTTTAATAACATAAGACAATTATGACTCATCCTAAACCAATATTCCTCAGTACAGAACTTCCATTTAAGGCATGTTATAATATTCTCTTACACCACAGCGCTGCTGAGTTCTGCGCTCTGATTGGTCAGAAGGTGTTGATTAGTTTTCTATAACAGCAGCTCTGACAGTAGCGCAGGTTTATATTATATTATATGCGCTCGGTCTAACACGTTACCGTTTCTATAGCAACAGCGGATGCTCCACTGATAATAAACAGATTAAACAAAATCACAAAGTTTTCTGTGAGGACATGTTTATGTAACATTTATGGAAGGAGTCTCCAGTGTCAGCACTTTGTAACAGTCAGAGGTGAAGCTGTAACTTTAAGTTTTCCGACATCTTCAGGACAGAGGAGTTTACGCTTCTTTGCGGTTTCTCAGTAACATGCGTAAAAAGTTGCGATTTTTATAGCTGCTATAACGTAAGTTACAACAGGAACTGACTAGTTTCACCAACAGTAAATGTAACTATAAACACATTAAAAGAAAAAAAAATGTAATTGTTCATAAGTTGCTGTGGTATAAGAGGAATAAAACATTTGGGGACGTGCTGTTATGGGAAAATAATCAACTTTTGGGGGAGGTAACAGTAACTCCACTACATCACACCACCCAGTCACTCATTATTTTACTGTAACACACACAGAGCGTTATATTAATTACGTATAACACAGTGCAGTGTGAAATACCTGGGGAAAAAGACGCTCTCCACCACATAAAAGTCCTGCATGAGAACATCTCGATCTGGTTTGGAGGTTAGGTTCCCCACTGTGTAGGCAATCCCCAGCTGAATGGCTCCTTTTACTGCCTCGGCTGTGGGCTGAAATCAAACACACATTAAATAACACACAATAAATGAGAGAGAGAGAGTGAGAGAGACAGAGTGAGTGGGAGAGAGAGAGAGAGAGAGAGAGAGAGAGAGAGATGATTCTGTCTGTGTGATTGAGGACACACAGGACACAGCACAGGAAGCGGACGTGACCATGTGACGTTATAAAGATAAAGACTGTATCAGCAACACAAACACTGACAGCAGGAAACAAAAAGACTGAATATAAACGCCTACTCGGACTTTTGTAAGACATGACGATGTGTGCCTGTAATTTGCTGTGTTTCGTAATGTGTTTATGAAGTGAGAACTGTACAGTCATGAACAGTAAAACTGAGGTACCTTTATTTATCTAGCAGCAATATTTAGCCTAAAAAACTGTGGAGGAGCTTTAATTAATACAGAAAGATACAGACAGCTGGGGTACAGCAGTGTCTGTCTCCTGAGCCAGTATTAACGTGTTTGTGACTGTGCCTCATCACTGAACACGTATGTGAAGGTTGAGCAACA
Source organism: Pangasius djambal (assembly GCA_022985145.1). Classification (NCBI taxonomy): domain Eukaryota; kingdom Metazoa; phylum Chordata; class Actinopteri; order Siluriformes; family Pangasiidae; genus Pangasius; species Pangasius djambal. The sequence continues at coordinate 23,623,940 of CM040991.1, forward strand.
CTGCATGATGTACACTGGAATTATGCCACACGTCCTGTTTGCGTTGTACGATTGATACCTTCACCCTTCACCCCATGGCAACCCCCGCTAACCTATCAACACTTCCTTCACATCACAGACATCTTGACATTGTACTGATCAAATGTGGTTTGAATCTGAAGAATGCCGTAGGAGAAGTATTGAAAAGTTTGGCCATTCTCAAAATGAAATCCAACATGGCTGACGTCCTGCTGAGCGGACTTAATGGATGTGATTGTTAAATTGGTCTGTTTTAAGGAGATCCATATAAGCAGGTGCATCTATCAGTGCGTGCTGATTAAACTGGATACCCTTAAATAAGAAAAACGTCCATGGGGGATGTCTGGGTCCGAGCTTTCGCCAGAACCTGATCAGCACGTCTGATGGTTGCGCTAATTCATGAGTTTTCTCAGCAGGAGGGTCCTTATTCAGAAACTAAAGTGCTTGTGCTGAAGTTGATGAAGCAGCGTGAAACGGAGTGTGATGTACAAAATCCTCAGCCACAGTGAGATTTTCAACACATTTTGGTCCTAAATAGTGCTAAAGTTACAAAACCCCCGTCTTAGCACAGACACAATACAGTTTAATCTTCTCATCTTCTCAATAATCTTCTAAACATAGGAGTCATTCTTTAATAAGTACGTTTAGCACTAAAAATGCTTTAAATCAAAACTGTAATCCGTAAATCGGTACAGAGGAGACGTGTGAGTATGTTGAGTGGTGTTCACTGCTGTTCTCCTGAAGACAACTGAAATCTATGTAAATGCTGGAGCCTCTGTGTGGGAAAATAAAGTTCTCTGAATATCGTTAATGTCCTCCTGTACACACCGTACCACAGCAACAGTGTGAAAACCGATATCATTATGTAACAGAGCGAGGAATCGGATTTACAGGTTGGGGAATGCAGAAATAAAATCCATTTAAATCTCCAAAGTTCTCAGAGCACAAACACCACATTGTCCTCTCAGCGCTCGCGGAGAAAAAGCACTGAGGTGTGACATAAAAATCTGGAAGAACAGTGAACTGTGCTGCACTCACAACGTGAATCACATGCACTAATCCCACATCATGCTGAAGAATACTTGCTTTTATAACCTCAGGATTGGACATTTCACGCTTATGTTCCACCACAGAGATCGGTTTTAGACCCACTACTACTCTTCCTTCATATTCAGGAATTTACAAACATAATTGATTAGAACTTCTATGTGGTTCCTCAATTCGGCCAAATTCAGCAGCACAGATACACAAAATGGAAGACTGTGTAGAAAAAAACATGAAAGCTCAGATGAATAGGAAATTCCTTCGCATAAACTGTGATAAAACAGAAACACTGATGTTAATTTTCAGTCCGCAGCGAGGTTACTGGTTTCACCAGATGCTACGGTTCAGCTACGGTAAAGGACTCTTTAACTTTATATGTTGGTTTATTTATTTCCTGCATGACTAACTCTCTAACCCTGAGCTCTGACATCCAAAACATCAAAACATCCAGCATGAAAAACAGGCTAATGCTCCCTGAATATGTGAAACTCATAGATAGATAGTCTGTAGATCAGTAGCATGTTTCTGTCCTGCTGCGTGTTCAGAGCTCAGCAGGAAAAGAAACTGCAAGGTCATTACTCCTCATGCTACACTGCTGTGGGTTCGCTTCCACGCTGACTACAAAGTCCTGCTCATGATGTTTAAAGCTCTGAACGGTTTTATCTCTGGCGTACATCATATGGGCAAAAGTATGTGCACCCCTGACCCTCACACCCACCTGTGGTTCTTCTCCAAACTGTTTTCACAAAGCCTGAAGCACACAGTTGTACAGAACGTCTCTGTGTGCTGTAGCTTTACAGTTTCCCTTCACTGGAACTAAGAGGCCCAAACCTGCTCCAGCATGACGATGCCCCTGTGCACAAAGCGAGCTCCATGAAGACATGGTGTGTGAAGGTTGGAGTGGAAGAACTCGAGTGTCCTTCAGGGGAAGTGTTAGCTCAGTGGTTAAGACGTTGAACTCCTGATCGGAAGGTTGAGAGTTCAAGGCTCAGCACCGCCAAGCTGCCACTTGAACAAGGCCCTCAGTTGCATAAAAAATGAGATAGATTGTAAGTGGCTCTGGATAAGGGCGTCTGCCAAATGCCATAAATGTAAATGTAAATGAGTGTCCTGCACGGAACACTGACTGCACCCCAGACCTCCTCGACATCCCAACATCAGCGCCTGACCTCACTAATGCTCTTGTAGCTGAATGAACACAAATCCCCACAGTCACGCTCCAACATCTAGTGGAAAGCTTCCCAGAAGAGTGGAGCTCATTATAACAGCGCACACACAGGGGAATAAATCTGAAGCTGCTCCCAAGCCACACCATAGAAAAGTGTTCAAGAGATGATTAGTTTGAATCCTCCTGATGCCCTGGGAGGGAGGGGCATATTCTCGCTGACCTGTCAATCACAGCAACACTAGCCAATTGTGGACGTATTTGGAAGGGGGCAGATAGCGCTTTCCTATGACGCAGCAGATCAAAAAGATGCAGTTGACTTCATGTGTCTCGGAGGAAGCACGTGTTTGCTTTCACTCTCCCTGTTTTGTAGCTGTCGTGTGGTAAGAGAAGGCTGGCTGGTGGGCAGGACCTGGACAAGACCAAATTAGGGAGAAAGGGGGGGGGGTGTTTTCCTGACAATCATCACAGCTCCACCGGGAGTTTTTTTTTTTTTTTTTTTTATAACATCATCACTAAACTCAGGAATAGTGCTCAGGAATGCTCTAAAACTGTTTTAATCCATATTTAAAAGTTGTTTAATTTGGACTGTTCTAGTTTCTGGGTCTTTTACTGTGTTAAATGTACTGTTTATGATTTTAGTGTTTTTCATAGATTCACAGTTACAGTACATCATTAATCCAATTCCATTTTATTTATATAACACTTTTAACAACAGAAATGATCACAAAGCAGCTTTACAGTAATCTGGATGTAAATTTACATCTTAATGAACAATCCAGAGGTGACAGTGATGAGAAAAAACTCCTTGAGATGAAATGAGGAAGAAACCTCGAGAGGAACCGGAAGCGTCCACTACGGGGACCACCGGACAGCAAACCTCACTCATGTCATTAGCTTTATTAATGTCCCTTTTACATGAACACTTTGTTTAAACTTCAGTCTTTTGCATGTGAGACATTTTTAAAAGTTGCTCTATAAATAAATCGGATGTGAGGATAAGTTTGTGGCCACATGAATGAATAATTCTTACCTTTTTGTGATTCTTGCCTCCACTCTTCTGAGGTTTTCTACCTCCGCTCTCATCCGGTGCAGACATCTAGAGTTTAAATTAAATATAAATGTTTAAATATTAATTAATAAATTAACTAACTATAATTACACATACAGTATTTGTGTTTCATTAATGAATCAAGTTTTAAATTGATCTCCGGTGTGTGTGTGTGTGTGTGTGTGTGCTGATATTACAAGAAGAGGAGGAAGTGGCCTGTTCCTGTTCTCTGATAAACATCACTGCTGCACATCTCTCTTTCTCTCTCTCTCTCACACACTTGCACACTCGCTCGCACACACACACACACACACACACACACCACCATTATTTCACCTTTCTTACCTTTTAAACTGATTTTTATGTCCGCTGCATTTCCAATCCGTCATTAAACCATGAGTCCTGTAAACTATGAGAAAAGACAGAATGTGAGAAAGTCTGATAGAGTGAGAGAGAAACCGAAAATACCGGAGACGAGGAAAGGTGAAGACAACACCAGTAACACAGGAAGTGTGTGGTGTGTGTGTGGGCATGTTTTTACATCTAAGGATAGGAATATGTGACAATTTTGACCTTGTGAGGCCATCTGGCTGGTCCTCATGAGAACAACTGTTTTTTTATTAAAGGTTTGCTTTAGACTCAGGTGTCGCATCACATTAATTAACCAATGGAAGGTCCTCATAAAGATAGTAAGACCAACGTGTGTGTGTGTGTGTGTGTGTGTGTGTAAAATTTGCTCTTCTCTAGTGGTCTTTATGTTTATTGTGTTTAATTGTGTGGTTTAATTATTGTGATGATATCAGTGATGTTCACTTGAGCTGCAGATTAAAGTTTCTCTCATGATTCTCTACGATGCACTAAAGTCATGACTTCTTAGATTTTGGTCTAAATTTTTGTTCACTGAACTTATAAGTACGTCATAAACATAAAAACAATCAATGACAATTGATTTTTAACCCAAGACCACAGAATTCTTCTCGGCATTGTGCTTTTAGACTGTGACGGCTTTATAAAGTGAAGTTCGGTGTAAAGCAGCTTTAAGAAAGCTGAAGGGAGAGAAGTTTACTGATCACAGACACAAAACAAACAGCTGAACACACACCCTTCTGCTTTTTATTAACTCGATCTGTGTGAAAGAGAATCCAGCAGTGAAATAACCAGAACTCATGATTAAAGAACTAATCAACTAATAATTCAAGCTGTTTTATTTAATGATACACAGATGTAGAGAAAATAAAATATAACACAGCAGATGAAGTGGAACTCCATTATGATTCTGATCATAAGCTTCCTTTAACGTGTGTGTGTGTGTGTGTGTGTGTGTGTAAGCTCCTGATAAGCTCCTGTTTAACACTCCACACACACCCTGTGCCCTGCAGCACGCTGTACCTCATACCTGGTTATTTTTTAACTTCCTAAACTATCCTGAAGTGTTAAAGTCACAGCTCAGCGTTTATCACCTGGATTAAATGCTGCTCCACGCCGATCTGTATATTAATGAAGAACTGAGGTTTTATCCTGTGCTCATTACAGCCGTGTACCGGGAATGTTGTTATTATTGATGTTTTTTCATTTCTATTTAAAATAAATGAATAATGGAATTTTTAAAGAAAATGTTTATTACGCAACAGTGAACTCCTGCCTACAACACACACACGCCACTTTTTTGTAATTCAAATATTTCAGTTGTACAGGGAAGCACATGCTGGCTGTGTTTTTGTAGATGTTTATCTGAAACATTAGTTGTGCAAGCTGAGGTGTAAATGATGATGGAGGTGTAAATGATGATGGAGGTGTAAATGGAGTAAATGGTGATGGAGGTGTAAATGATGGAGGTGTAAATGGAGTAAATGATGATGGAGGTGTAAATGATGATGGAGGTGTAAATGGAGTAAATGATGATGGAGGTGTAAATGATGGAGGTGTAAATGGAGTAAATGATGATGGAGGTGTAAATGATGGAGGTGTAAATGGAGTAAATGATGATGGAGGTGTAAATGATGATGGAGGTGTAAAGGATGGAGGTGTAAATGGAGTAAATGGTGATGGAGGTGTAAATGGAGTAAATGGTGATGGAGGTGTAAATGGAGTAAATGGTGATGGAGGTGTAAAGGATGGAGGTGTAAAGGATGGAGGTGTAAGAGGCTCCCCTCAGTGTTTCATGAGGAAGTGACTCAGGCAGGGAATTTGTTTCTATAATATAATAATCGGCTTTTCCGCGTTTCTTCTTCAGCGACACAGAATGTAACAGAAACGTCTAGATTAATCATTAATCTTTTTATTTGTATATCTTCATAAAAGAAACACTTGCGATAAAACTCATGCACAGGAACGACTGTAATAAATTCTCGCAGGGTGTAAAGCTGTAAACAGTGCAGTTTGTGCTGAATTAATATTAAATAAATATTTTACTGAAAGTTTTTCACTTCAGTAATCAGTATCGCGGTCTGTTTACTGCGCGCGAGCCCTGTGTTAAAGCGCGCTGCGGTTCAGAGACACAAACAGAAATAAAGCGGAGTTCAGTGTGGAGGAAAAACATCACAACAGGACAGACAGAAAAAACTCACCCGGAAATCTGCGCGTTTTATCTTCATTAAAGCTCCGTGTTTTCCTCAGAGAGCCGCCATTCCGCTCACCCTGCTCCTCTGCTGCAGCCGCGCGCGCCTGTCACTCCGCGCTGGCCACGCCCCCAGCAGCCCCGCGCGCGCCTGTCACTCCGCGCTGGCCACGCCCCCAGCAGCCCCGCGCGCGCCTGTCACTCCGCGCTGGCCACGCCCCCCACAAGTTAAATCCAGAACCCTTAAAGGCTTTATGTAGAGCCCTGCAACGGATAGTTCTGTTTATCAGACAGAGTTCCACACAGAACCTCTTGAGAAAGCTGAGAACCCTAAACTATTCAAAGAACCCTGCTCGGAGCTCAGCATGGCGGGCAGATATCTCCTGATGGAAGGAGGTCATCAACTTTATCCCAGAAAAACTAAGCTGCTGTTGATCCCAGGTGCTTCATCCCCACGTCAGGATCTTATGATCTCCCTGGACGTCTCTCACATCTCACCTTCTGTCGCTGCAGGCAAAGGAGATTTTCACGCAGGCTGCGCTGTCCACCGAAAACAGCTTGCGTTAGCAAGAAGAAGCTCCGCTAGCGCCTCACTCCCCGCATCACTTTCCGCATCACTCCCCGCATCACTTTCCGCATCACTTCCCGCATCACTTCCTGCATCACTTCCCACAGCACTTCCCGCATCACTTCCCGCATCACTTCCCGCATCACTTTCCGCATCACTTCCCGCATCACTCCCCGCATCACTTCCCACAGCAATTTACCAACAATTCCACTGTTTCATTTATTAACGAACGACACGTTGCACATTTTAGCAGTTTATAGTCAGGATTTAATGTTGTGGAACGTCTGAGAGACGAGTGAGTTCCTGTTCTCACTTACAGCTGCGATAAACACTCATCCTTCACCA
>CM040991.1:23635997-23650723 GCA_022985145.1 Pangasius djambal
CGACTCGCTTCTTATTTCTGCAGCGAAACCCAGCAGCCTTCATTCTGTTTTTATCTGAAAAGTGTCTCTTATGGAATCTGCTGCTTTCTTTACTGACACACAAACATTTTTCTGTAACGTTTCCTTCTGTGCTGGAAAACTAATGTTTGGAATCTAAAATGTTTTTGTACTGAATCAATAATGTAGAAGTCAGAAAATAAACATCTAGAACAAAGTCTGTACTAAAAAAAAAAAAAAAAGACTTTTGCACCGTACTGTTTATGCATTTAAATTACATTATAGAATTATATAAAGCAGATTTATTTCAGCTGCGTTGTTTTCTGCTCAGATTTGTACAGCAGAATACATTACATTTAATCTTCAAAGAACTTTTATATTATATGGCTTTTGAGTTGTAAAGTGAAGATTAATATAAAAAATAACTTACCACTGAGACAAGCTGTGTATATAAAAGTGTTTACAGTATTCACACACACACTCATACACACACCACCTGATCCTAAAGTCTATCTTTGATTAAAGAGCTGCATCCTAAAACACACTAGCGCACTACACACAGTGAATGAATAACACACTGCACTACTGACTGATTATTTTAACACTCAGCGACTGTACACTGACTTCTGAGAAGGCTGAGGAAAGCACATCTCCCACCCTCCATCCTCACCATGTTCTACAGAGGGACTATAGAGAGCATCCTGAGCAGCTGCATCACTGCCTGGTTTGGGAATCACATCGTCTCAGATCGCAAGTCCCTGCAGCGGATAGTGAGGACGACTGAGAAGATCATCGGGGTCTCTCTTCCCTCCATCACGGACATTTACACCTCACGCTGCATCTGCAAAGCCACCAGCATTGTGGACGACCCCACACACTCTTCATGACCCCACACACCCCTCACACACACTCTTCACCCTCCTGCCGTCTGGTAAACAGTACCGGAGCATTCAGGCCTCACAGCCAGACTGTGCAACAGTTTCTTCCCCCAAACCATCAGACTCCTCAATACTCAGAGACTGGACTGACAACAAACACACTCTTTGCATTTTTTGCACATTTCTGTATTTACTACCTGCATTTTTGCTGCTACGGTATTCATAAAATATAATTTCTTGTCATTAAAAACTGTCCTCTCTACCTGGCTGCTTCCCCAATTACTGCTATGTCCATATACGGTATAAGCTTTTTGGCTGAATATTGTGTCATAGTGTGTTATGTTTACATTCTCAGCAATTTATTATAGTTATTCTTTCACACTAGAACTGTGGTCAGTGCTGCACTGTCTCTTACGGTGCCTGCTGTCCTGGTTTAGTAGTTATTGTACTGTCTCGTGCTGTTTGCATACGTTTGCATGTGCACTTTATATAGTCCTGTGTAGTCTCATGTAGCTCTGTGTTGTTTGTGGAGCACCGTGGTCCTGGAGGAACGTTGTTTCGTTTCACTGTGTACTAACTATGGCTGAAATGACAATAAAGCCACTTGACTTGACTTGTAGGAGATAAGACAGAAAGAGAGGAGGGAGGAAGAATAAGAAGAAGGAGAAAAAAAAAAAAAGAAAAAAAAAATCACATGTGCAAGTACTCAATCACTCTACCTGTCAATCAAACTGACTTGTGGACGCATGTCATTCTCACATCACACTGTGTTACGATGCATGAAACTTATTCCTCCGTTTCCTGTACAGCGTTTTTCTCGGCTCTGGTTTTAATTCAACTGCTGAGGTCACTGTCAATGAACTCATTGCGCTCCTCACACACACACACACACACACACACACACACAGGTTTAACATGTTTATTAGGAGTAACTGGTGTGACACACACACTTGGTACAGTCAGGTGTGTAACTGCAGTGGGTGTGTGTATAAATGTTATGTTAATTAACAGAAGGAAAAAACATTCAGCTCTGTTTGCAGAGTCTCAGTGAGGAAGTTCATGAGGAACGAGTTTATAGTGTGAGCCGCAGGACGGACAGCGCTGAGGTTCTCCTTCATGCAGCCAGAACCACACGATGGCCGTGTTGTCCTCTTCACCTACAACACACACACACACAGTTAATGTACTCACACACAAATGCCACATGATGATAAAGAAAGTGATGTGCTGAACGCAGACGTACAGACACAGCCGACGAGGCGCTTGTTGTTGATGGAGGGGACGATGTGCGGGTCGTCTTTGGAGCCAGTGTACTGCTTTGGCTTCAGCACACTGTATGGGTCCTGAAACACACACACACACTTATCACACACTCTGAGCAGGTCAGTGTTAATCAGTGTGTTAAAACTGAGACAGCTTTAGCTGCTCGTACCGCGCCGGCCTTCAAGGACTTCAGAACTCTTTTCTCCAGACCAGTGGCCTGCTGTTCATCAGTGGGAATGCCTGAAGGTCACACACACACACACACACACACCTGTTAAATTCATGACACTCTAAGTGCACAGAACCCGGCTTCATAAACACATCTACATGAAACTCCAAACATTTAAAACCTTTTTAGGTTCTTTGTTCCTTGTTTAAAGACACTCGAGTTCTCTGAATTGTGCATGAGCCCAGTGCTGAGTTTCCCAAAAGCATCGCACTGAATTCTCGCTCCCCAGTTAACGTATTCCTAACTGTGTGATGCGTTGGGAAACTCGGCTCCGACGATTTACCGCAGCGGTGTCTCGGTGGTTAAGGCTCAGGTTATTGATCAGATGGTTGTAAGTTCGAATCCCAGCACTGTTGCCCAGAGCGTGACCTTTAACCATGAAATTGTGCTTTCTTTCTGCAGGAACACAACGCTGTGCTGTTTTAATGCTCATAATTTCCACATTTACCTTCATAATTAAAATACAGGTTAAATATCTTTCCTCAAACATTAAAAAAGCACCAGTTGTCAGATTTACAAATAATAATAATAAAATTTGAGCATCTTAAACAACCACTGTATGAACTGTTAATTATGGCAAAGGCACGTTAAAATTTATAATCTCTGATCATTAAAAATAACCACAAACCTTTGAAAATGACGATTCATTAAAATTAAATAAAATAAAAGACCAACGCCAAAAAGAAAACAGGTTATAAGAGTAAAAAGTTAAATGTTGATGTAAACAGAAATCTAACTGAATTATTTCCCGGAAGCAGTCAGAAGGCGTCATGAAGATACTTCTATAAAATAATAACCTTCTGATAATACTGATTAAATTCACGCGCTTTTCATAATTAAAGTAAATAAATGAAAGCAGTAAAATATGAATGAAAGCAGCGTGGACTGTGGGAATAGTGACTGAGAGCGTGATTCTGACTGAGCTGCTCCTCAGGACGCCATTGCTTGTCCTTGGCCTGTTTTCAAACGAGTCATTATACTGAAGATAAATAATAACTGAAACTCTACATTACTGAAATAAAGTCGTTAGAAATCCGCTCACCTCCAGCCGCCATTCCCCTGCTGAGGACAGGAGCGGGAGAACCGCGGCACAGCGCCGAGGCCCGGACTGCAGCTCTCAGTAACCTTGCAGCCATTTCTGCTTCTGCTTCTGCTCCAAATGCACCGGACGCACACTGATGACGCAAATGACGGCGGCGGTCTGGCGCATACAAGTGACGTCTTACTGCTACATGGAGGTGGTCACGTCATACCGATGCTTTTACTCTTAACCATGGTTTCACACGCCATCCCAAACAAGTCTTTACTGCAATATCAGCTGTTCTTTCCGGAATTAAAAATATTAATGAAAGGTCATTTATTATATGGACAAATCGGTCCAACTCCACCTTCATTATACTGAGTTTATAAGTGAGAAATGTTCTAATAGGCAAATTAGGCAAGTTTTTAACAATAATTTTTCCCTTTCTCGGTCTGTAAGAAATAAAGTAGATCTCTCTTTTGATTGACAGACTCTTAAATATATTAAAATTTCCGTTTCATCCTGAAATTAAAGAGACTCACTTTAAAATACTGGCTGATGTCCATCCTGTAATAGATGTGGCTGCATTAGTGTTTATAAAGTTTCTGTGTATCTTGCTTTGTCAGGTGTCTTTTTTCTTTCTTTTTTTCTTTTTTTTTTTTTTTTTAAATCCCCTGGTTAATATTATGTTGTGTCTAAGCCCCTGTTATAAAGTTGATTATGTTGATTGTAACTTGAATGCCATGTTGTTGAAATATTCTTGGCTTTCATTTAAGAAAAACAACAAAAAAAAACCACTTCAGTGTCAAAAGTGGATTAGTTTCTGTTAGAAAATATCTGCAGTTTAATAACGGGCACTAAGAAGAGAGAGCATATTACTCCTGTGTTAATGAAACTGCATTGGTTACCCATACGATACAGAATTCATTACAAAGTGCTGTTGTATGTTTATAAGGCTCTGCATGGTCTTGCCCCAGAGTATGTTATTGATTTAATCAGTCCCTGTAAATCTAGTAGATCTCTGCGCTCAAATGGCCAGTTGCTTCTTATGGGTCCACGTTCCCGTTTAAAATGTAAAGGTGATCGTGCATTCTCTGTTGCAGCTCCTAGGCTCTGGAATGACCTTCCGCTGTATGTAAAGTCTTCTCCTACATTGGGTGTATTTCAGAGTGCGGTTAAAACCAATTTGTTTTCTTTAGCATTTGATAATGCTTTGTAAGTGGCGTATGTCTTATGTTTGTTTTGATTTTATGTTTTTGGTTTTGTCCTGTTTTATTATATTTTATATTTTATCTTTTTCTGTACAGCACTTTGGTTCCACTTGTGGTGTTGAAAGTGCTTTATAAATAAAGTTGAGTTGAGTTGAGTAATAAACTCCTGGGCAAAATATGAAGCTTTTATTTTTCTTAACAACAAATCGTTGGTCAGGAAATGATCAGGAATGAAGCAGATAGATAAAGGAGCTCAGTTTGGGAGCTTTTCCCTCTGATTTCTGTAAATGTTTAAGTCTTGTGGCTCTTGATGAGCTGCATCAGGTGCAGCAGAAAACCAAATAATCACTCATCTTTTAAGAAAAAAGAAAAAAACATCCCAGAAGATATTTTGGGAAAATTTGTAACATACTCAGAATTTGTGCTCTGCATTTAACCCATCCAAGTGCACACACACAGTAGTGAACACACACACACACACCCCGAGCAGGGGGCAGTGCCGGGGAGCAGTTGGGGGTTCGGTGCCTTGCCTTGGGTCTCACCTCAGTGGTGGTATTGAGAGAGGAAGAGACGCTGGTCATTCACTCCCCCACCCACAATCCCTGCCGACCTGAGACTCGAACCCACCACCTTTAGGTTATAAGTCCGACTCTCTAACCATTAAGCCACGACTGACAAATGGAGGCACAGGAGCTCTCAGGAGTGCACCTGCTTCTTTCCTGCTCATTTCCTGACCAGTGATTTGTTTTTAAGACCATTAAAATCTTCATATTTGCCATTTTGGGCTTGGTCCATTTATTTTTTTTACCCAGGAGTGTACATGAGTATTTTTTTTTGTCAGATCTTGTTTTCTGTTCATTTTTTATTTATGTTTTTAACCACATTGCATTTTTATATTTGTACAATCAACATCTAAATCTACATGTCCCATAACAACCCGTTCTCCAGACTAACTATGGCACGGGTGTCTGATCTTATCCACAAAGGACCGCTGTAGGTGCAGGTTTTCATTCCAGCTAAGCAGAAGCCACACCTGAGTCTACTGAAAGCCAAGATCAGCTGATTAAACAGGTGGAATCAGGTGTGGCTCTTGCTTGGCTGGAATGAAAACCTGCACACAAACCGGCCCTTTGTGGAAAAGATCAGACACCCCTGATCTATGGCTATCTATCTAATTAATAATTATTAATTAATACATAATTATGCATCACTATAGTTCATAACTAACTAACTAACTAACTGACTAATTAACTGAGTTTATCAGTTTTACACACCTGAGCGATAATGCTTCATCAGAGCGATTACGCATCAGAGCGATAATGGTTTATTGGATTATAAAAAAAATAGTTGACAGATTATTCAGTTATAAAACAATTGTTTGTTACAGATCTCTTCTGAACTTTAATTAGAATTTGAAGCCGTTTAGAGTTCATTCATAAACACAGAAGCGAGGCTGATATGGAAAAATGTGCAAAACATTTAGTTTAATTTATTCGGTATTAAAACAACATTTTGACTGAAAATGAAGCTCTTTACCCCAAATGTAGTCGAATACATGTTTGACTTGGAGCTGCAGCTACACGGCTAATCCAGATAATAAATACAGTGTCTCCAGTTAAGCACCATGTAAAATGTGCTTTATTGTTTTACTGTATGTGTGTGTGTGTGTTTCCTGAAATAATGAATCCAAATACAGTACTTTATCAGTTTATTGTAAATGTTTGTGTTCTCAGAAACAGTTTTTAAAGGAACCCAGTTGAACAGTAATCTTATGAACATATTAATTACGTGTATGTAGCATTTTGACTGCTGTGTAACTGCAGCAAAAGCACCAAACCGTCAGGAACATTTCAGCATCAGAATAAACATTAAACTGCAATTTAAATGAGCTCCACATAATTAGCAGGAAACATCCCATAATGCCCACCAGGCCCGTAACCGTGCCACCAGCCTTCATCAGCCATCTCTACAACGGTGATGATGTCACCGGGGTCAAAGGTGATCTCAGTGTCATCAGCTGAGGAAAGAAAGACGCTGCGTTTAGCTTTAAAATGCTTTGTGTCTACGTTCCAGTCCTGTTTTATTGCACTTCCCCTTAAGGAGCAAGATGAGTGTTAGAGGAATGTTGGATGCACATTAGATGAGCGTAAGGTGTTAGATTAACGTTACGGCAATGTCATGTTAAAGTTAGAATGTTAAATGAGTGTTAGATGAATGTTAGGAGAAGGTTAGGAGGACATCAGTGGTAACAGAATGGTAAAATAATGTATAATATATTAATAGTCATAAAATTGTGAGTTTAAAGGATTTCAACCTCCATTCTGAATGTGACAATTCTCTAATAACTTTTATGTCTACGTCTTTATAACTGGTGTAATATTTCATTCTTTTCAGCATTTTGTGACTTTGTTAACGAATTTATTAAGGTGCTGTTGAAATATAAACATTATTCGACACTGAGATCTTGATGAGAATCAGTTGATCAGTGTCTATAAATGGTTCATATAAACCAGACAATCCAAAGAAAATGTCACTAAAATGTCTATTCAGAATTATTCTGATTATTTTACTTAATGATTAGACTTGTTTCTGGTTGCACAGACATTTCATTTTTAACTATCAGATATTCTTATATTATACTGTAAAGTTTTGCAGTTTACTGTGTGTAAATGACAGCAGCACTCACCCGCCTGATAATCAAACAGCGCTTTAGCGTAGAGACTCTGCTGCAGACCAGCCGACTGTTTAACTGCAGACGTTCTGCCATCCTCCACCTTACAAACACACACACACACACACACACACACACACACACACACACACACACTTAATAACACAGCCGGCTGTTAGTCTGAGCATCTCCAAGCTCCACGTGTCTTCTCCTGTCTAGTTCATGCTGAGTTTCTCGGCTTTTCATCTGAATTCAATATTAAACCTCTGTATGATGTCACACCTTCAGTGTCATGGGACTGACAAGACTTTGGCGTCTGGAGGTGTGTAAAGATGATGAAATGGTGAATTAGATCCTCCTCCAGAATGTGGACACTGTGATCCTATGTGTTTGTGTGTGTGTGCATGAGTGTGTGTTGTCCTGAATCTGGGTTTGACAAATCAGCAGTCTTTTTTTCTCAGCAGTCAGTTTCTTGATTAAAAACCTGGCAGTCTGGATTGCTAATTTGTGTTTTAATAATAATAATAATAATAATAATAATAATAATGTTACTTACCTCATCATAGACTCTGTGATGTGATGGAAGTGTTTCGTAGTTGTTTTCTTCCAGCTGTTTCTCTTCATTACAAGCTAAATGTTTCACACACAGGAGCGATATTTCAGCCGAGTGACATAAACATTATTTTCTACATCACTATCATTCATTAGACTACAAAGAATAAATCATTCAGTTACTCAGCGTTCAGAGCTGCTCACTGCCTCCAACACAAATCTATAAAAAAACACATCACTTCTCCCCTGAAGCGCCACTCGGTTCACATGGTACCGGAGTGAGACGGGAGCCACATTCAGCATGGCTCCTTACGTGTTCGTATGGCACAGCTTGCTTGGCAGTGAAAATAGAGACAAAGTAGAGTTATGGGCAATTTTCCGAGACAAGATGATGATGGAGCGCTATAATGACGCAGAGGTCTCTCTCAGCTGCATGACGAATGTGTAAAAATGTAGGCTACATTCTACAAAAAAACAACGAAAACATACGGCTTAAATTCCACATGCCATAAAATACATCCACTTTATTAGGAACACCTGCTCATTTATGCAGTTATCTAATCAGCCAAACATGTGGCAGCAGCATAAAATCATACAGATACAGGTCAAGAGCTTCAGATAATGTTCACATCGATCATCAGAATGAATGTGGCATGGTTGTTGGTGCCAGATGGGCTGGTTTGAGTTTTTCCAGAAACTGCTGATCTCCTGAGATTTTCACACACAACACTGAGTGAGCGACAGTTCTGTGGGTGGAAATGCCTTCAGAGGAAAATGGCCAGACTGGTTCAAACTGCCAGGAAGTCTAAAGTAACTCAAATAATCACTTTTACAACTGTGGTGAGCAGAAAAGCATCTCAGCATGTGCAAAACATTGAACCTTGAGGTGGATGGGCTACAACAGCAGAAGACCACATTGGGTTTCACTCCTGTCAGCCAAGAACAGGAATCTGAGGCTCTCATGGGCACAGACTCACCAACACTGTACACACTGTTACATACTGTAACTATTACTGATGTTCACACTGTTCTTACTGATGTTCACACTGTTCTTACTGATGTTCACACTCTCCTTACTGATGTTCACACACTGTTCTTACTGATGTTCACACACTGTTCTTACTGATGTTCACACTGTTCTTACTGATGTTATTAGTGCTGCTCTTGCCTGGTTGTGTTTCAGAGACTTTTTGACTGAAAATGTCTCTGGGGTTGACAGCACGCTGAGAGATGATGGCTGCTGCATCCTGCACAAATACAGACACCCTGATTCAGTATTTAACGTTATTACATGTATTAAACACACACACACACACACACACACACACACACACACACACACACGCACACACTCAGATTTAATGTGTGTTTAATTCTACTCTGCGTCACACACTGAACACTGCATGTGTTTACTCACATTGGCTTCCTGAACAGATCTGGAGCTTCTTATTCCTTTCCACTGAGCAGCCTGAAGTTCTTGCTCCACCTGAATCCATTTCAGATGTTCAGATGTTCAGCACTCACTCATTAACATCACACTCCGAGCACTTAATTGATTTTTCTTACCGATTTCTGTTGATTTATATTTTTAGCTTCCTGCTTCTTCTCCTGCAGCCTGAGTCAGAAGAGAAATTTTAGTTTGCTTTGTTTGATTTTAGATTTACAAAATAAAAAACAATAAATAATTTATATTCAAATTAATAATTAATATAAAAGTCACAGGCTGAGAGAGAAGTGAGAGAATCACAGACAATTCCACGTAGAAACAAAAACACAATAATTAAACAAACATCACAGAAAAGAAAAGAAAAGCAACTTAACATTACACAGATTTATTTTATTTTCTGTTATTTATATTTAATTATTAGATCATATTTAATGTAATCTAAACATAATCTTAACATAATCTAATCTAAACCTAATTCAGTGTAATCTAAATCTAATCTAAACTGCACTAGATAAGGGCAATGATGAAACGTAGGTAGTGCACTTTAAAAGTTCCTAAATTCTGACTGATTAAAAAGATCAGGATCATTTTGAAGAGAAAGAATAACAGCTGAGATTCTTCTCTCTGTTTTCATTCTGGATTAAATTACCTGTTTACCTGTATATGCAGGTCAAGTTCAGTTATGCAGCGCTGCTTTTGTTAATATTACATTCTAGCTAAAAGGAGTAGAACTGCTGGCAGATGCTCCGGCTTTCGCAGTAAGGGCCCGGAGCTCGTGCATTTCTACTGGTTTCCTCAGTGAAGCGTGAGGATGTTCTTGCTACTTAGTTTATTTGCTCATTATTTCATTTGTATGTCATTTGTTCTTGTTTGCTTCAGTGTGATGAGCACAGACTTTGGTAAATGATGGTGAGATGCTCTCCAAATAGCCGTTACTTTTACAGAGTGCTCACTGTGAAGGGTGGAGCTTTCTGAGGCATTAGGGTGCAGCCATCATCATTCAGAATGCAACACAATTCTCAATCTCAGTTCATCGGAAATGGTGTTCAAAGTTGACCAATAACACAGTTTCAGGCTTTAATTAGCTGCTGGAAGCAGGCAAGAGATCTGATTAATGTGATGATCTGATTAATGTGATGATCTGATTAATGGGATGATCTGATTGGTCACCTCTGCTGATCGATCTGTTTGGCTCTCTCTCTCTGCCGTCGCTCTCTCTCAGCCGTCTCTCTCTCCTCCTGTTCTTTTCTCTCTTTCTCCACTCTCTGTCGTTCCTCCTCTGCTTTCTTTCGCTCCTGCAGACGGCGAGTTTCTTCCTCTTTCTAATGAAGAGATGCAGAGAAAGACGAGTAAAACACAATCATACCCTCCTGCGCTCATTTCATGTGGAACTGGTAGGTCTGTTCCTGTTGCCAGTTAACCAGAGTTACCATGGTAACAGCACCATTAGCGATAAAAACTAATTTACCATAAGTTAAAAACACTCATTTATTTGATCCACATCATAGCGGGACACTAATATTTCCTTGTGTAAACTGTTAAACGTTTGGATAATGTAATATCCTACATTAACACCACATTTATATTTATTGTATCTAACCCTAGCCCTAACCCCTCCCCAGCCTCCTTTCATCAGGGTGTTTGGTTAAAATACACGACTTCACTTCTCAATCTGCACATGGCAGCTGAAAGAACAGCATTAACTTAGCGAGACGATAAGACGTACAGATTGAAGACTCTGTAAATCTGAAATTAAATTGTTTCAGCTATACTGTTCCTGCTGGTCCACTGCTGTGTGAGCAGTCCACCTACACACACCTGCTCTAGTACTGCTAGTGTACAAGTGAGATGTAGGTAATACACACTTCTTAGTCATTAGAGAAATTCAACAAGGGTGTGTTTAAATCCAGCACTGAAGTGCACGACTGTCTCTTACCTCCAACTGAGCCCAGAAATTTTCCCTGCCGGTTCCATTAATTTCTTCTAAAGCACTGGTTTTACAATACTTTGAACCCTGCAGAGACACACACACACACACACACACACACACACAGATTTAATGTGTTTAATTCTACTCTGCATCACACACGGAACACTGCATGTGTTTACTCACATTGGCTTCCTGAACAGATCTGGAGCTTCTTATTCCTTTCCACTGAGCAGCCTGAAGTTCTTGCTCCACCTGAATCCATTTCAGATGTTCAGATGTTAAGCACTCACTCATTAACATCACACTCCGAGCACTTTATTGATTTTTCTTACCGATTTCTGTTGATTTATATTTTTAGCTTCCTGCTTCTTCTCCTGCTGATTTTGATGTTTGGTTTCCTGTCTCTTCTCAAACAGCCTGTGAGAGACGAGAGGAATGAAACCTTCACTACAGAGAAAACAAACACTAACTGCATAAACTACCACATTTCATTTCACTCTCTTATTCGTTCCGCTATAATTAAACATGCTGTTATTTTTGATGAGGTTGAAGCACAGAACTACACCTTCAACCTTCTGTGACCAGAGAAATGTAGTTTTGTTTTTAGACTAAATTAGCTTAGTTATGCTAATTATAATCGTAAGTGGTGATCTGATTAATGTGATGATCTGATTAATGTGATGATCTGATTAATGTGATGATCTGATTGGTCACCTCTGCTGATCGATCTGTTTGGCTCTCTCTCTCTGCCGTCGCTCTCTGTCAGCCGTCTCTCTCTCCTCCTGTTCTTTTCTCTCTTTCTCCACTCTCTGTCGTTCCTCCTCTGCTTTCTTTCGCTCCTGCAGACGGCGAGTTTCTTCCTCTTTCTAATGAAGAGATGCAGAGAAAGACGAGTAAAACACAATCATACCCTCCTGCGCTCATTTCATGTGGAACTGCTCTTCTACATTTCAGTACGCTTTTTAATGCACCCTTGTCCACTTCCCCTTGAATGAGTCAGTGGTTTGTTCTGTTATCTCAGTAAAGTTTATTAGTATTTAATGAGCTTTATATGTGCAATTGCACTTTACTTAAATAATTAAATTACCTTTTTTTTTTTAAAGCTTTCGAGCAGTTGATTAGTATTATACAAGCATTTAACGATATTTGGATGAATATTGAATGAGTGGTTGATTGTTGGATGAGAAGTTGATGAGCCATTTTTGAGTGTTTGATGAACCATATATGATGCATGATTATACACATATTTATTGTAAAATTAAATGTAAAAGAGGATGGGTTCCCTTTTGAAACTGGTTCCTCTCAATCTTTCTTCCTTATATAATTTTTCTTCACCACTGTAGCCTCTGGCTTGCTCATTAGGGCTAAATCTAAATCTATATCTATATCTGGATATCTGTAAAGTTGCTTTGTTACAATATCTATTATTAAAAGTGCTAATGAAATTGAATTGAACTGAATTGAATAATTAGTGAATAAGCACAAAAGTGGCCTTTTGTTTTGACAGATCTTCCCTGTTTAATGTTAGTTTATGTTGGGAATTATCTGGGCCTCTTGGGGGTGATAGAAAGTAAGAAAGAAAAAGAAAAAAATATAAGAAGAAATAAAAAACTTTTTTGTGGTGCCTAAGCAGCGTAAAATGTATTCACACAATTTAAAAGAAAAGTAAAGGTTTAAGGAAGATGTCACCGGGATTCTTCTTAACTTTCGTCACAGAAACAGGATGAGCTGCAAAAGTTCAGCTGCGTCCCAGCTACAGCAGCTTGCTTGCTATGTATATTTCATAATGAAAATGTCACAATTTTTGTCTGGCTTGGATCAGGAACTTCAAATAAAGTGTCATGAGAGAGGAGTGAAAAATATTCCAAAGCCTATTTCATCCAATGACACAATATGGCAGTGAGTGCCATAAGGCATATAAGTACCATAATGATGGATATGCATCTAAAAGGAGTCACAGTTTTACACCACAACACCGCAGGAAACACCGCCCAAGGAGATAAAATGCTTCACAAAGCTCAGCTCATGGATGGTCAGCCACTATGCTCTTGTGATTCTTCACCAGAACCCTACTTATCCCTCTCAGGATAGAGAAACCACATCAGACAAGTTTGGGATGTGTTCCACCAGCATGATACATTGCATCCTCCCTTATAGGGCTCATTATTACTCTGACTATTTCCTTGGCCATTACCTTGAGCCTTGTTATGATGGCTGGTGAAAATCTTACTATCCTGCTAAGCCCACACAGCAAATGGGTTTCTTTCAAGATAATATGGAACACAACTGGGGACTTCCACAAACCACCCAGTGTCATTTCCAGGATGACTACAGAGAACATCATAATCAGCATCGCGGTAACTACAGTTAGGTGATTAGGTCACCATTTACAATTAATAACAAATGACTCAAAAGCACCATCAAGTCCTCAAATATTTCTAGCCACTAACCTTGCTGAGTCTGAAACCTCTGTCACTGCAGTGAACAAAGAAATATAATAAACATAATTCAGGGCATCTTAGGCTGGAACTACCTTCAGCAACATCATGCCATATTGTCCCTGGACAAAGGCTTGTGCTGTCTTTATAATCAGAACCTGCCTCAACTAAGGGGCTTAAATGCAGTCACCATTAAGGATGCATATCCTTTGCCCAGGATAGATGACACATTAGATGCACTTAGCGATTTGTCTGTGTTCAGTATGATTTCTGATCTGGATACTGGTATGTGCAATATGGCAACAAACTCACCTTCAGCAGGAGCTAAAGAAACCAGAGGAGCACTGAAAGGACAGCCCAAAGACAGTCTTCACCACATGCCACTCCTCGTAACAATTTAAGGTAATGCCTATGGGACTGGTAAATGTCCCTCCAATTTCCAACTTCTTAAGCAGCTGGAGTTACTGGGGCTTTAATTGAAAACATGCCTTGCATTGTCCTTAGAAAGATTTCTACTGACCTCACTAAGGATTTGAGAGAGGTTTTTGGCCTTCTTAGAGCACTTCAAAGTGCAGTTTTGCCCAACGAGAAGTGACCTTCTTGGGGCACACTGTTTCCTCAGCTGGCTTGTAGCCTGACCCCAGAAACATGCAAAAAGTAAGGTACTGGACCACATCTAGAAACCCAACAGAAGTAAGAGCATTTTTAGGCTTTTGCTCTTACAACAGGTGTTTCATATTTGAGTTTATGCTCTCACACAGAAGAGCAAGTATAGACAAACACTGAGAAAAGAGCATTTGATTCCCACTGCATTGCACTAACCCACACACCAATAAGGTGTGTAATAAGGTCTGCAATAAGGTAATAAGGTAATAAGGTGTGCAATAAGGTCTGCTGACTCACGACTGTGCAGCAATGCACAGCACAAACCACATCATAAAGTTCGCCGATGACACGACCGTGGTGGGTCTCATCAGCAAGAACGACGAGTCAGCATATAGAGAGGAGGTGAAACATCTATCAGCCTGGTGTAAAGCCAACAACCTATCTCTGAACGTGGACAAAACTAAAGAGATGGTTGTTGACTTT
>CM040991.1:23650823-23687000 GCA_022985145.1 Pangasius djambal
ACTGCATCTGAAAGGCCAACAGCATTGTGGCCGACCCCACACACCCCTCACACACACTCTTTACCCTACTGCCATCAGGGAAGAGGTTCCGAAGCATTCGGGCTCTCACAACCAGACTGTGCAATAGTTTTTTCCCTCAAGTCATCAGGCTTCTCAACACACAACCGAACTGGAACTAAACTCTCTCACACACACACACTCATTCAACGTAACTCACTAAGTTAATACTACTGTTTACATGGTACATTCCACCACTACTACTGCTGCTCTGCTCAGTTCTTTTTGCACATCACTTTGCACTGCCACTTTAATACTTGTAAATTTGCACATTGCACTGTATATGAATATATATACAGTAGGTTACGGTTCCTGTTCAGTACTTGTCCTGCACTGTCTCGTGTTGTCTGTTCTGCACTGTTTTGTTTTGCACTGTTTGCACCAGGTTGCACACGATGCACTTTATGTGGCTCGGACAACTTAGTCTAGTCCTCAGCTCTGTGTTCCTGTAACTGTATGTTGTGTGAGGTGACGATGTTTTATGTAGCACCAAGGGTTCTGGAGAAACGTTGTCTCATTTCACTGTGTACTGCGTCAGCTATATATAGTTGAAATGACAATAAAAGCCTCTTGACTTGACTTGACTTGACTTGACTTGAATAATTGACTATCTAGATTTTACTAGGGAACTTCTTCTCTTTATTGATGCTTCCAGTACAGCTATTGGGACTGTGGTATCCCAAATGAATGATGACAAACAAAGAAAATGTCATTGCTTATGCCATCAACATTTTCACACCAACAGAGAGATGCTGTTCTACCTATGATAGAGAATTGTGGGATGTTGTGTGGTCCATATGTCGCTTATTGCAGTTCTTAATGGGGGACATTTTTTTGTACTGTCACAGACCACAAGCCACTACTTGCTCTAAGAAAAATGTCCCTAGATTTTAATCGTAAGGACTCTACAGCAAGATGAGACCTTGGAGTTGGCCTGCTTGATTGGACTAATGAATACCGACAGGGACCCAGAATGCCAGTGCTCACTCAATGTCACATCGTCCTGAAACAAATGAGGACTCTGTCAGCATGTGAGTTTCCAGTCTGTTCAAAATTAGACCAAGCTAGATTATTTCAATAGTAATACCAATTATGAGGATAGAAATGTTTCTCACTTTGCACTGCACGCTTAACCTGTTTCATATCCTACTCTACGCACCCTAACCCTACTCTATGCAGCCTTCACTCCCTTGACATGGACAAAAACTGTTCAAGCTCAAACAGTTGACCTTGTATTAGGAACAGTGATAAAGTGGGTTTTAGCTGAGAGTAGATCCCCAATTGCAAAGCATAAGGATAGCCCACCTATATTGCATCATTACTGGAAAAAAGACTTTCCCAAACTTACCCTTGCTGACTCTGCTAATTTAATAACTGTGGCAATGTGTTTGTTTAAAAATTATATCAGGTGTCACTGTGTGCCACACAGACTGTATACAGAACAGGGTTGTCTGTTTGTCTCTGATCTAGTGAAAGAACTGTACTTATGGCTGAGCATTCACAAAACACACACTTCTCCATATTATGCCATGCAAGATGGAATGGTCGAATATGCAAACAGGTCCAAAAAAGACCAATTGGACAAATACTTGTACAGTAAATGGGGTTAACATCCAAAGCTGCATACAACAAGAGTGTCCATTAACATCAACTAAATACATCTTGGCCCATGTCCTTCTTCCTGATGTCCACCATGTACTCCAAAGTGAAGTGACATGTAGCCAAGAATTTTGACCCATACTCAGAATTTGTGCTCTGCATTTAAAGTAGTGAACACACACACACCTGGAGCAGTCTTTTTTGCTGCGGCACCCGGGGAGCAGTTGGGGGTTCGGTGCCTTGCTCAAGGGACTCACCTCAGTCATGGTATTGAGGGAGGAAGAGACGCTGGTCATTCCCTCCCCCCACCTACATTCCCTAAGAGGGACTATGTCAACTCTATGTTGAGAAACTATGTTCTGCTTTCCAGAGAGTTGTAGATAGTATTGCTGCAGCAGGTGTGCAACAAAAAAACTACTACAGTGATGCATTATAATTGCCTTAAGCCTTATCTGCCACCTGTTTTGGTGCACTTGTTAGTTTTGAGATAAACCCACTCTCACTGCACTCTCCGCTTTGAAACCCTGGAGTTACCAGGTCCTTGCTACTACTCAGCAACTGGGTACTGCCTCCAGTGCAAACCACTGATCCTGGAGGTTGAAACAGAGCCACAAAATCAAGATCAAGACCATTTTAAAACAAAACAGAGTAAGAGAGTATAGTCTTTTATAAGTCTTGTTTAAAGGTTAACAAGAACTGAGAGCCTAAGCATGTTAAAAGTTGCAAAAGAACAAGAAGATAAGATAATCCTTTATTCGTCCCCCAATGGGGAAATTTGCATTGTTACAGCAGCAGATATAAAGATATAAAAAATAAAAAATATAAGTATAAAAAATATAAAAGAGACACACAAAGAATGCACAAAAATACAAACACACAACAGTATTAAAGTGACCCTGCATTAAATGAAACCTTTGTTGTCATTATTAGGTTGCCATTGGTAAATAGCTTCATTTTGTTTTAGATTACACACTTAGAGCTAACCCTGATCCAGCACTGAAGTGCACGACTGTCTCTTACCTCCAACTGAGCCCAGAAATTTTCCCTGTCAGTTCCATTAATTTCTTCTAAAGCTTTGGTTTTACAATACTTTGAACCCTGCAGAGACACACACACACACACACACACACACACACACACACACACACACAGATTTAATGTGTTTAAATCTACTCTGCGTCACACACTGAACACTGCATGTGTTTACTCACATTGGCTTCCTGAACAGATCTGGAGCTTCTTATTCCTTTCCACTGAGCAGCCTGAAGTTCTCGCTCCACCTGAATCCATTTCAGATGTTCAGATGTTAAGCACTCACTCATTAACATCACACTCCGAGCACTTTATTGATTTTCTGAGATTTCTTTACCGGTTCCTGTCGCTGCTGATTTTGATGTTTGGTTTCCTGTCTCTTCTCAAACAGACTGTGAGAGACGAGAGGAATGAAACCTTCACTACAGAGAAAACAAACACTAACTGCATAAACTACCACATTTCATTTTAAAATAAAAGTGATGTCTAGTCCATGCTAACCACAACATCAGAAGACTTTTCACCCAAATACACAAATGAGAAGTGGATTTTCACTCTTGAATTTTATATCACTTTAGCAGATCTGATGTGATGATCTGATTAATGTGATGATCTGATTAATGTGATGATCTGATTAATGTGATGATCTGATTGGTCACCTCTGCTGATCGATCTGTTTGGCTCTCTCTCTCTGCCGTCGCTCTCTCTCAGCCGTCTCTCTCTCCTCCTGTTCTTTTCTCTCTTTCTCCACTCTCTGTCGTTCCTCCTCTGCTTTCTTTCGCTCCTGCAGACGGCGAGTGTCTTCTTCTTTCTAATGAAGAGATGCAGAGAAAGACGAGTAAAACACAATCATACCCTCCTGCGCTCATTTCATGAGGAACTGCTCTTCTGCATTTCAGTACGCTTTTTAATGCATTATGGTTTGTTCTGTCATCTCAGTGAGGTTTATTAGCATTTGATGAGCTTTATATGTGCAAATTACAAGCATTATTTTAGTATTATGTGAGTTTTCAGTAATTGTTTTTTTAATGATTAATGACCACTACATATGCATTTAATGAGTATTATATGAGCATGACATGAATGTTAAATTGGTGTTTAACATTATATGTGCTTTAGTTTAGTGTTATTTGAGCTTTATCTGAGAGTTATATGAGTGTTTGTTGTTTGATAAGTGCTTGATATTTAGATAAGCATTAGATTAGTGTTTGATGATTGGTAGGGTGCTATACAGGACATGAGTTATGGGTGAATGATGATTTTTAATTGGAGTGTTTGATAAACATTATGTCTGTGTTAGATTAGTGTTATTTATGCATTAGACTGTTCTCTCACCTCCATCTGAGCCCAGAAGCTTTCCCTGTCAGTTCCTTTCATTTCCTCTAACGCGCTGGATTTGCGATATGCTGAACCCTGCAGTCACACACACACACGTGCACACACACACACACACACAGAAACCTGGTTTTATTATTCCTGTCAGACTGATGGGTTTAATAGCTATAGTAAAATCTGAAATCATCCAGAATGTGCTGTGTGTTTGTCCCTGTGCAATCTTTTATAAACACCATGGTATGCATGCTTTAAACACACAATGTATATCTCACCATGTTGTTTATAAAAGATTGACACGTAGTGTCTCACCACAGGATGTGAAGCTGCAGTGTTGTTGAATTGATTTGAGTCAGTGTGTAAGCTGTAATTCACTCCTACAGCCTGACAGACTTTATTCATGATGAGGTCAGGTTCAACATCGTCTTCTGAATGCGCCTTAATTGTCACATGAGCTCCCTGCAATCACACAAATACAACACACATTTGTGTCAATATTACACACAATAAAATAATACAATAGCTATGGCCATGAAATCTTCCTCTCTGAGGCTCCGCCTATAACCACTCCCCCTCTTATTATACAGGTATGCGTAACCATTGTCCATGTTACTCCAGTTCCCTTTGTGCCTTCTAGTTCAAATACTTCTTGTGGTGCCTAGTGTCGTTCCTACATCACCTCGTCATCACTGACAGGCCTGCCAGCTCTCCCATTGGTAGCAGGGGAATTCTCTTACAGTGTGCTCTTTGGCTTTCACTCAGATTTTACTTTTTATTCTGGGTCACTGAAAAAACACAAAAAGGAACTCCTGTCATGCCCAGTATGGGAATTAAAATGGCAAAACAGTAAATGGTCATTCTGTCCTTCTTTTAATCTGTCCAATCCTGATGTCAATGTGGAAACAGGCAGAAGCATTCAGGCTAAAGCACAGCCAAGCACAGTGTTTCCTCTTGCTGATATTCTAGTCTCTCAGCCCATAGTCCCCACTTTAACCTGCCGATACTGAACTCTTATGGATGCCCTGCTTTTATGGACACCAACGTCAATGTTTACTGAACCTGAAAAGTTTACCAGGAGATTCAGATGGAGTTTATATGGTGATGACTGTTTTCCTTTCCACTATCATGCCACACTCTAATCGTTCCCATTGCTGAGTATTGGAACTCAGTACCCATACTGAATTTTTTTTTAAACTTGTTGTCGGGATACCAAGGTCACTAAACAGTTTCATATGGGTAGTGCAAAAATAGTGCACACTACTGATTGGTCAAACCTAATTGTAGTAACTAGATTCTAAAATGCACTAGGTGGAGTCAGTACAGTAGTAGTAGTTTAACAGCCAGGTAAAGGCATGGATCTGGAAGGTACATTGGCGTAGATAGTTTTGGATGTTTGGATGCTGTCGCCCCCACCCCCATACATTCACTAATGTTTGTTGACGGTGGAATAGCAGACAACTTTTACGTTCCTTTTTGATATACTGCTCTAGCTACCAGAGTCTTTGCCTGTAAACCACTTTAAACCACTGTAGGACAAGAACATAACTAATAATCTGCCATTTTTTCTCTGCCTCTGTCTCAGTGCTGTGGACAACAAAGCCCTGCAGAGGATGGTGAACAGATCATCAGTTCAGCACTGCCCAGTCTGCAGGACATCTACACCAGTCGGTGCAAAACCAGAGCAGAAATAATCCCAAAAGATCCAATACACCCCAACAATGAACTATTTGGATAGCTTTGGTCTGGAAAGCTCCACAGCAACCACATGGTCAGGACTGAGAGGCTAAGGAGGATCTTTTTCCCCTAACCCATCAGAACCCTGAATTCCTGAAGACCATTCCAGCTCCTCTGCACATGACGCTAAATGCAAACATGCACAGCACCAGCACATAGCTTATATACTGTATGCCACATATGGCACATTTGCACATACACAGGCCACTTTAGTGTATATACATGTACATACATACATACATATATTTTGTATGCTCTTTGTATGTGTGTGTTGCTTGTCTAATTATTCTGAATGATCTTATGTTATTTTCTATTGTTTTGCATCCCCTCTTACCTTATACCCATTGCTATATTGTCTGTATATTTATTATTTTGTTATGCACAGTCTTCAGAGCTACATGATAAATAAACCTTTGAATCTTGAATCTAGATTTGTAGCCAAGACCTGCTCCTACAATCATAAGGACTGTCCTGTGCTCATTCCAGGACACTCATACACAATCTGCTCATACTGATCATCCTGTAAACACACTCAGAAGTGTTTGTCTTTACTCTTCTACAGCTGTATTCTATAATGATTTATAATCACACTATCTGGTCTCACCCAGGAGAGGATTGGCTCCCTTTTTTAGTCTGGTTCCTCTCAGGGTTTCACCTTCATTTCTTTTCAGGGAGTTTTTCCTCACCACTGTCGCCTCCGTCTTGTTCATTATGGATCTAAATGTACATCTGGATTTCTGTAAAGCTGTGATGTGACAATGTCTACTATTAAAAGTAGGAATGCATTGATATTCACACTGGTATTAGGTATTGGCCAAATACTACGTATTACTTGCAAAAGATGCCCCCATACCAACATCTGATACCAGGTGATACTGTGTGAAGCAATCCGGACATATTTTACAAATATTGATCAAAGGAAAGCATCAAAACAGACTACAAACTGTGCTCTGTGAAAATACAGCATCTTCCTACAATACAAGTAACCCGATAAAACATCTTAAACATAAAACTCAAGGTACGAGGAGTTTACTACTAGCAGCACTAGCTAGGCGAGAAAAATATCTACAGATGGCGCCATGTGAGTGAAACTAACAGCTCTTGCCCAATGTGTTGTTCTTGATCAGCAGCTATCAGCCGTTGACAACGAGGTATTCAGTATTTCGTTGCCACTATTTAAACAGAGAAAAATAAAATGTTCCATCTCTGATTAATACTAAAGGCCAATTCACACCTGCACACACCACTTACAGACCTCATTCAATTCCATTTTATTTTATGCCTACTTCTAGTGCTTGAACTAGGCCTCTTCCATTAATTATTAAACCTCAAACAGTTAATATCTCTCTCACAACAAAAAAGTTAATTTACCACCTCATAACTGATTAAAATTAATTAAATCTTGAGCTTTTCTTGTCCCTGTAGAATATTTGAATATTTGAGACGGTATTCTGCAAAATATTTGCAAAACAGAACAATTGATTTGCGGCAGAGAAATAAAACACACACACACACACATCACATGATCTTCATCTTCTCCATATTAATAAATGTAAAACTCACCCTTAAAAAACTGGACATGGTGTGGAAGTGATTAGCACACACAACTCTCCTCATACCGGTCACTCCTTCACCAGTCTAAACACACACACACACACACACACACACACACACACACACACACACACACACACACACACAGTATATTTCCTGCAGTTCTTCTGAATGGCATTTTACTGAAAGCTCTTTAAAGGATCTCTAATTAACACCATTCCTCTGTTTTAACTCACCCAGTTAATGAGAATAAATTTCGTCACTCCGGAATTCGGATCAGTCACTCTGCAGAATGCGTACATCACTTTGCCCACGTCGAGCTCCTGCACCATCTCATCTAAACCTCCACCTGAACACAGTAAGGAACATGATTAACCCAAACCTCCACCTGAACACAGTAAGGAACATGATTAACCCAAACCTCCACCTGAACACAGTAAGGAACATGATTAACCCAAACCTCCACCTGAACACAATAAGGAACATGATTAACCCAAACCTCCACCTGAACACAGTAAGGAACATGATTAACCCAAACCTCCACCTGAACACACACACCCACACACCTCCTTTCGCTGCTACTTGGATATCATAGCTGTTTCCTTCATATGTGAATAAAACCCTGAAATACAGATACACAGAGCAAATGACAAAGAAGAGAGAAAACTGTTTTTCTCTAAAGTCCAAACTCACTAGTGTGTATTAGTGTGACAGTGTGTGTCATTGTGCAGTAGTGTGTGTTAGTGTGTGATAGTGTGTGTCATTGTGCAGTAGTGTGTGTTAGTGTGTGATAGTGTGTGTTAGTTTCTGTTAATGTGTGAGTGTGTCCTAGGTTGTTTTGGTGTGAATTAATGTCTATTAGTGTGTGCTAAGCTGTGTTACTGTGTGTTAGTGCATGATAGTCTATTTTAGTGAGTGTTATTGTGTGATAGTGTGTGTATAGCTATGTGTAAACCTGTGTGTATAGCTGTGTGTAAAGTGTAATAAGTTGTTCATCTTACCAGTCAGTGTCAGTTTTTCCGTTTACCACTTCATTATAAGCATCTGAGAGCGCTGCACCGTGTTTACTCAGATTCACCGCCATCTTCGATAAAGTTTTAATCTAAAAACACATTATCATAAAACACTGACATGAACACCATTAACATTGCTGTCTCAACTCTAATGAACACACACACACTTATCTCCTTAAGCCAAACCTGTGTTTAAAAAATCGTGCTAGACCAGTTTGGGAACATTTAGAGCAGAGGAACACCTCAAAACTCACACACTCGTGCTCTCTCTCTCTCTCTCTCACACACACACACACACACACACACACACACACACACACACACACAGGTAGTGAAGTAGGGTGTGTGTGTCTGTGTCATTGGATCACTCATCAGAGCCTACATTCCACCCTGATCACTCCATTCTGTGTGTTTGTTATGTGTGTATGACGTGTTTCTAATCGAAAATACAGTCATGGGAAAAAGAAAGTACACCCTCCTTCAATTCCATCTTTTTATTTATTAGAACCTAACTAACAGTTGGGTGGTCCTCACCAACTTCTATAAACAAACAAATAATCTCAGGTGACAACAAAAAAAAAACACAACAGATTTCAATATGTAGTCATTTTCCCCCAAAAACATTTGGAAACCTGGTGGGAAAAAATAACTACACTCTTCCTACTCCCACAATCATTAAGAGAGTAATTAGCAGCCAGATGTTACTAATGAAATGCATAAGATTAGTTAATCATCAAGAAGTGTGACTACCTCTACAAAACCAGAACTTTTGGCAGTACGGTGTTCTGGAGCACTCAGGAAGAAAGGACATCAGCTGTGGCCCCAGAGATGCATAAGGTGGTTCTACACGTTACTGAATAATAGGGCATACATTTTGGAAAAATGCTACATATTGAAATCTATCTGAAGTTATTTGTTTATTTATAGACGTTGTTGAGGCCCTGATAAATAAATTTCCTTATGACATTAATTCCCACTCAAATGTGCTATTAAAAAAAAACAAGACTCAAGTCAAGTGGAGTTTATTGTCATTTCAGCCATATACAAGTACATAGTGAAACGAAACAACGTTCCTCCAGGACCAAGGTGCTACACAAGACAACACAGAACTACAGGGACATAAATTATACATAAAGTGCACAAGTGCAAACATGTGCGGACGCACAAGACAGAACAAGACAGTACAATGACTACAACGTCGACCAGTACGCAGTTCTGTTTAAAAGTGACCTAGTGACAATAGTGCAAATGTAACAGTTTGATATAAATAGCTGAAGTAATGTAAACATAATGGAATTATATTGTGTAAACATAATAGTAGCAGCAGCAGCATAAAACATGTGCAAAACATGTGCATGGAGGATGATCAGGTGTGTGTGTGTGTGTGTAAGATGAAATGCTCAAAATTAGCTGTGACATGCATTTGAGAAAGAAGAGGGTTGTCAGAATTATACGTGTGTTTATGTATGTGTTTCATCTCTGTATTTAAAGGTGAGTACAGTTTTTTTTAATTGCATATTTGAATGGGAATGTATGGCACTGCTAGCTGTCTTGGTTAAAAGGTAAACTGCACTATGATTGGTTTACTTCAATTTGAAAGTGCAACAAATTCAGATATTTTTAGACAATCAGGTTTTCTCCTACTTCAGAGCAATAACTAATGCTTGACATGCTGCAGAAAAAATGGAGTAAAAGTTGCAAAAATTGAGTACTTAAAAATTATATGTACTTTGTTACAGTACACAGTGGTGCCAAAACACACTAAATTCTGCACACAATTTGGATAATGGCCATGAGATTCAAAATCAAGGTCATGCAATCATAAGTGTGTACCATGAACTATTTCATGCTCTCAGATTTCTACTTTGTGATTTGTTTGTGCTCTCCTCTAAAGTAAGTAAGTAAGTTTTATTTATAAAGCACATTTAAATTCAGCATTACACTGACCAAAGTGCTGAACAAAACCAATACAACAAATTCTAAAATAGAAAAAAAACCCAACAACAATAATAATAATAATAAAACAATAATATCTACAACAATGACAACAGTACACAATAAGTTAAAAGCCAGGAAAAGCAAGAGAATAAAAATGTGTCTTAAGTCTAGACTCCTAATGTCAGGTGGCAACTGATTCCACAGATGTGGAGCAGCGACTGAAAAGGCTCTGTCTCCTTTTGATTTAAGTCGAGACCAAGGCACATGTAATGGAGCTTTATTAGCTGACCTGAGGGACCTGGGCGCTGAATGTAAATGAATAAGATCATAAACATAAGATGGGGCTTGTCCATTAAGAGCTTTGAACACAATAAGTAAAATCTTAAACTGAATTCTAAAAAAAAACAGGAAGCCAATGAAGGGACGCTAAAACTGGTGAAATAGGATCGCGGTTTTTGGTGCCGGTTAACAGTCTAGCCGCGACATTCTGAACCATCTGCAGCCGTGCCAAAGACGTTTGAGGAAGATCAATATATAACGAATTACAATAATCCAGGTGTGATGTGATAAAAGCATGAATGACTTTTTCCAGATCGTGAAAGAAAAGTGACGATTTAAGTCTGGAGATGATTCTCAGCTGATAATAACTGTTTTTAACAACTGAGCTAATTTATTTTTCAAGACAAAGATCAGAGTCAAAAATAACACCTAAATTTTTTGCATGAGACTTAACATATAGAATGAGGTTTTCCAAGTTCCCAACAACAGAATTTCTGGTTTTAGAGGGACTAAAGAGAATTACCTCAGTTTTATCATTGTTGAGCTGCAGGAAGTTATTTGACATTCAGCATTTTATTTCCTCCAGACAGTCAATGAGAGGCTGCAGAGAATCTCGAGATTTTAAAGGAAGATACAGCTGAGAATCATCTACATAAAAGCGAAAAGAGATTTTATATTTCCTTATGATATTACCAAGTGGAAGCATATACAAATTAAAGAGCAATGGCCCCAAAATGGACTGAGGGACTCCATAAAGAAGAGAGGCAGATGATGAGATAAACTGGCCAACAGACACTGAAAATGACCTGGAGTTGAGATAAGACTCAAACCAGTGGAGTGCTGTACCCTTTATGCCCACCCAATGTTCAAGGCGAGACAAAAGGATATTATGATCTACTGTATCAAATGTGGCGCTCAGATCCTTTAAAACCAAAACTGCATTATCACCAGAATCAACCGACAGTAACAAATCATTCAACACTTTTAACAAAGCTGTTTCAGTGCTGTGGTGGGCAGTAAAACCTGATTGAAAAGATTCAAGTATATGGTTGGAATTTAAGAAAGTATGTAACTGTGACAGGACAACTCTTTCCAGAACTTTTGAAAGAAATGGTAGTTTTGAAATAGGACGATAGTTATTCAATCAACTAATATCGGCATTGGGTTTTTTAAGCAATGGCTGGACAACTGCATGCTTCAAAAACGCAGGGACAGTGCCAGAAACTAAACAAGAGTTAATAATAACTTGAATACTAGGACCAATTGTATCAAAAGCCCCTTTAAGAAGGTCAGAGGGAACAGCATCATAATGCGAAGCTGAAGATTTCGTCTGTATCACTAAGTCCCTTAACTCAGAGAGAGAGACACCGGCTGAAAACTACACAAGGTAGCTATAGAAACTGAACAATCAACCAAGGAACTAGAACAAAGAGGATCAAATTAGGATCGAATACCAGCAATCTTTTCAAAAAAAATCTCAAAAATCTCTCACAAATATCTGGTGATTGTTCTACTTTATACGAGAAGCGGGGATTAATTATTGAGTTTATAGTGCTAAATAAAATTTTAGGGGTATGAGAGTATTTATTAATAATATCAGAAAAGTATTTAGCTCTAGCTATTTTTGCTGCCTTCTGAAAATTCACGAGGGATTCTCTGAAGATTTCAAAAGAGACAGTAAGATGATCTTTTTCCAGCGCTGCTCTGCTTTCAGACAGATCTGTCTAATCGAACGAGTGGAATCATTCAGCCATGGTTGCAATTTAAATTTTGGATTTTTGAATTTCAGAGGAGCTATAGAATCTGGGATATCTAATCAGGAAGAATTAAAGAGAGAAATTAAATCGTCAGAACTTGAAGAATGTTCAGCAGCAACTGAGATTGCTGTAGACACTTCATTACTATGAAACATACCTGAAAACTGATTTGCAGTGAGAGAATTTATGCAACGTGAATAGAAACCTGGAGTTTTTATAGCACCGCGAAGGCTAGATAGGGTGACATTAAACACAATGGGTTGATCTGAAAGACAAGCATCTCCAATGATTGTTATCATTTGAAAACCCATAAGACATGATAAGGTCCAGAGTGTGGCCAAGTACATGTGTAGTATTTTCTATATGCTGAGTAAAACCAAAAGAATACAAAACATGGATAAACTCAGCAACTATATTAATATATGAATATTAAAATCACCTAAAATTAACAGACAATCATATGACGTGATAATATGAGAAACAAATTCAGAAAACACCTCTATAAAATCCTTATCTGGCTTTGGGGGCCTGCAAACCAAAACACACAATAACGGAGTGGTCGCAGATTTTATCAGAACACACTGAGATTCAAAAGTAGAAAAGTTCCCAACAGAGACAGTCCGAGATTTAAACCAGTTCCTAAGAACCATAGCCACTCCACCTCCTATTCCAACACATCTGGAGTGCTGATAAAACAACAGTTTAAAGGACAGAGCTCGCCAAAGACGGACGACTCACCCGCTCCAGCCCAGGTCTCAGTTAAAAATAAGAAATCCAATTCGTGGCTAGTAAAAAAAGTCATTCAAAATAAAAGTCTTATTAGACATAGATCTGGCATTAACCAGGGCCATTTTAACATGGGAGACGACAGTATGTGTTTGTGATTGACGGACATACTTCAATGATTTAATATTTCGAGGATTCACACCCCTGCTTCGGATGCGCACTTGTGCGGGAGCGCAGAACTCCGCCGACTGCCTCTGACCCGGGATGATGGGCCGATGACAGGCATAAACCAGGTATAAACCACAGTGACCTCCACAGTGTGAAGGGACATGAAGAAAGTTGAGCCGAAGAGATAGAAACTTCTCTCCTAATCCTCACCCGGACATCTCCGCGAGTTCCCCTCCTTCTGCGACGTTTCCGCTGATGGATAATACAACAAGGAAGCCGGCAAACAAACGCAGCCGAGGGACGAGAGAACGAGGAGTAACAATACTCCTGTGCAATGGGACAGTCTCTGGGTTGATTCTCCAACAAACTTTTGATGTGTAACAATACTTGACGATCATAGGTAATGATAGCATCAACACAACGCAACAGCAGCAGAAAAAGCACAGATAGGCAGAGTGCTGAACGGATATTTAAAAACAGACGAGACAGAAGGTTTAAAGAAAACATGCTTGTGTTTCTTGTGAATGGTCCCACACAGATCCTAAAGTTTACTAATAAAAACATTTATTTCCAAGTCTCGTGGATAATTTTTCACTTAGATACTGTAGACTTGTACCTAAAAACTTCCACTGTAATCATTGAAGACATTGATGCTTCATTAAAAGGATGAAGATCTTTTTAATACACTCAGTACAGTTTGACTTTATAGTTTACAGTTATAGTAGTATAAATATTTATAATTGCTCTAACCAGAGCCATACAGAAGAGGATGGGTTCTTGAGTTCATCGGCCTCTTCTGGCCGTTATGCGTACTACCATTGATTAGTTCACTAGTTTCAGCTGCTACTCATTTACTGCTCTATTTAAGCCTCAGTGTTTGTCTCGTCTTTGTCAGATCGTTGTTTCATGTCTGTGTTCTGTGCAGCACCTGTGGTTAGCGTTGCTCTCTGGTGGCTTACTGTCGTTCAGTTTTGGATTATTGGACTGTCTATCTTCCGTTGCAGCCGAGCGCTACCGAGGAAGCCTGCCCTCACCGCACCCACGACTTCCCGTCCACAGTAATCCTGTTTTGTCCAGTTCACACCACTTCTCTTAGTAAAGCATCACTTGAACTCGCACTTGAATCCATCTAGTTATCTCTGACACAGAAGAGAATGGGTTCACTTTTGAGTCTGGTTCCTCTCAAGGTTTCTTTCTCATATCATCTCAGAGCTTTTCCTCAGCACTGTCACCTCTAGCTTGTTCATTAGGGAACTAAATCTACATTCTGCTTTGCTGCTTTATGACAGTCAACTGTTAAAAGTGCTGTACAAAAAATGGAAATGCCTGCTTGCTAAATGTCTGCATGGTCTCTGCTTGTTCTTGGCATGGTCCGGGCTAGGCTCCTGTTTTCCCTGTTCCCTTGTGTTTTCCTGTTTTTTCTATTCAATTAAATTCAATTTTATTTGTATAGCGCTTTTAACAATGGACATTGTCACAAAGCAGCTTTACAGAAATAAATGGATTCAAAAAATATATTGTAAATATGTGAATTTATCCCTAATGAGTGAGCCGGTGGCGACGGTGGTGAGGAAAAACTCCGAGATGATATGAGGAAGAAACCTTGAGAGGAACCAGGCTCAAAAGGGAACCCATCCTCATCTGGGCGCAACAGATAGTGCGATTATAAATAAATCCCTTCTATTATTGTGTACTATAAGGACAAATAGTGCAAATGTGCAACCAGTAAATTCATCAGTTTTCGCAAGAAGTCCGGTTGGTTAAAATCTATCCACTGTCCACTGATGGAGTCCTGAGTACGAAGCTGCTCGTGGCAACCGCAGCCCCAAAGCCACTACAGCAATCGCAGTCCCAAGCCATTACAGTACAGCTCCCCATATGTGATCCCCAAACCATCTCCCCAGCCCCCAGGTGGCACCATCCCCAGCAAACCAAACGGTTCTTCAGGTCGTCCATATGGGGCCCCAGCAGCAGCAGTTCTCTCAGGTACTGTGGCGCGAGACCATTCAGTGCGTTATAGGTCAATAGTAGTATTTTATAATCAATACGAGATTTGATTGGGAGCCAATGCAGTGTGGATAAGATAGGGGTGATGTGGTCATATCTTCTGATTCTAGTAAGCTTCAAATGAAAGACTAGAGTCAATAATCACACCAAGGACTTTTACTGTTTCCCCTTCCTTGTGTTTCCAGTGTTTTTGTCTCACTCTGTTCCTGTTATGTGACCCGTCATTCCATTCATCTTGTTGTAGAAATACAATGACAATAAATGCTATCTATCTATCTATGTTGGTATGGCGCTCCACGCCACACCTCTTCCTAATTGATCAGCAAACACTGTAATTCTTTACAGTATTCAGGTGTAGAAGAGTAACAGTACTGAGTGTGTTTACAGGATATTCAGTGTGATCATTTTGTATACAGGTTGTGTATAAGCAGATTGTGCACAAATCTCCAGAATCTGATGAGATTATTAACTGAAGAAGGTTTAGACTTTGACATTGTTTTTAGGATGTGCAAATCTTTTTGATGTCCATGTAGGACCATCAGCAGCAGCTGAGAGTGAGACGAGTGCAGAAGCTCTGAGCAGAAGACATATCAGGATGAATCAGGCAGGTCCAGATGGCAAGAGGAGCCACAGCAGTAGAAGTCTGTCAGGATCAGACACCAGCATCACAGACCATACAGCTTACTTCTAGCTGCCTATGGCCTTAGCAGAAGTACTTGGATAGCCTAAAGATTGCACTTACACTCAAGTCTCATTCATTATTGAGTGAATAACTTTACTTGGATACTATAGATTTAAAGCTAAAAGCTAGATTTAAAGCTAAAAAATGACTGAAGAGCTTTTCCTTAGCACTATTTGATTTTATAGCATACAGCTGTGAATGAGTAATGACTTATAATTGCACTATCCAGTGTCACCCAGATGAAGATGGGTTACCTTTTAAGTCTGGTTTCTTTCAAGGTTTCTTCCTCATGTTGTTTCAGGGAGTTATTCCTTGCCACCTTCACCTCTGGCTTGCTCGTTAGGGATAAATCCATATCTGGACTTCTGTAAAGCTGCATATCTATTGTTAAAATCACTATATAAACAAAATGTAATTACTTCTCTTGCAGAGGGAGGAAGTTACTGAGCATCTAGTATCTAATGTCGTTAACAGATTCCTCAACTTTAAGATGGTGTCTGCTGTGATGTATAGTGGTTCTATAGTAGAAGACACTCTAATGCCTTATCATCTGGCCCTTACCGTGTAAGTTAAGAATAAAACAAAGAAACAGAAGTAAAAACAAACAAACAAAAAAGACAGTTGGAGTTACCAGACCATGTGCATGTTGTGTGCTCCTATGTTTCCTAGAAGTCTAAGCCTAAACAGCTAAACAAAGGGAAATATTACATGGTGTCAGAAGAAGATAATGGATCAGCTGAAGCCTCCAAATGGTTTGAGTTTTGAAGGAAACATTAAAGAGAATTGGTGGAAATGTTTGAGCTGTATCTCATAGCTAGTGGAATTTTTGAGAAGCCACAAAAAGCCAGATTAAAGATCTTCATGAGGAAACAGAAGTGACCATAAGCAAAGTCAGCCAGATGAAGCTAACTAAGAAGCCACATGAGAGTGCACCACTGCAGGGTCAAAGAAGGAAAGCGAATGTACCAGATGCAGTTACAGGCACGAATTTAGAAAGTGTCCAGTCTATGGCCAAATATGCAGATAAAACACACAGAAAAAAACCCACTTTGGTTGCAAAAGCAGAAAGATAAGACAAAGTTAACTGAAAGAAAAGTTCATGAAATTGAACAAGAGGATAAAAGAAATGTTCATAAACACCATTGAAGAAAAGCAGAGTGGAGAGAAAAATGCATTTCAGATGGACACAGTAGCTGCTGCCACAGGAATGAAAAAAGACAAATGCAAAGTAAATAATAACACTTACTTTTAAACTGAATACAGGAGCGGAGTGCAACGTACTTTCTTACAAAGACTTCAGAGGTATTGCAGGGAAAACCATGTCAAAGGACAAAACAAACTGCATGTTAATTGCGTATTCTGGCCAGAAGATGGAGCAAAAGCAAAGCTCATGTGCCAGTATAAAGACAATAAAGCTGAGCTTGAATTCCAGATAATATAGCATGATTCACCTGCCATTCTGTGAAGATCAGCCTGCGCAGAATTAGGACTGGTCCAGAGAATCAACAAAGTAGACTTTGAAGAAAATTCAGAGATCCTGAAAGAGTTTGATGTGTGTATTGGCTTGGGGTGCATACCAGGGTTACACCATATAAAGATTGATCCAGCAGTGACTCTTGTGATAAATCTACCAAGGAAAGTGTACTAAAAGACAAAATAAAAGCAGAACTCAACAGAATGGAAAGCCTTGGAGTTGTCGAGAAGCAAACAGAAGCCACTGGCTGGGTCAATAGTATGGTAACTGTAGTGAAGGAAAACAAACTAAGAATCTGCATCAATGCACAAGACTTAAACAAGGCCATAAAGAGAGAACACTACCCACTCAGAACAGTAACCATGGGTTCTGACAAATCCAGCTCGAAGAAGAAAGTTCCAAACTTTGTACATTTAATACACCATTCATTAGATACCATTTAAGAGGCTTACCTTTTGTGTTTCTTCAGCCTTCCAGAAGTGCATTGCTCAGAGACTTGAGGACCTAGAGGAAGTAGTGAATATCATGGATGACATACTTGTGTGGGGCAATAGTGTAGATCAACATGATAAAAGACTCAGAGGGCTTCTAGAGTGAGTCAGGAGCATAAATCTGAAATTATACCAAGACAAATGACCATGAAGATTAGAATGTAAATGATGTCAAACTAAATTGGTAGTATGTCAAGCCTTCTGAGCTATAGTGAAGCTTTCAGTGCTGCTAGATCAATGTATCTCTCCACCCTAATTGAAAAAAACAAAAATAATCCTAGATTCTTATTTAATACTGTAGCAAAATTGACTAGGAATAAGAGCACCACAGAGGGATGCAAATATTAGGCAAAAAATTCAGACTATAAATTTAAAGCCAGACAGTTTATAACTAACCCTGTAGATGATAATAATATAACAATATCAGATCAATGATTAGAATTGTTTTATGCCCCTTCAAGAGACCAAACTATTTTCACTAATTTCCTCATCAAAATCATCAACCTGTATACTACATCCCTTACCTAAATGTTTCTTCAAACAGATAATTCCAGAAACAATCAAACCTCTTCTAAAAATAATCAATTCTTCTCTTAGCACTAGATTAGAAAATATTGTTGGTGTTAAGGGAACGGCCCTCTCC
This sequence comes from Pangasius djambal, assembly GCA_022985145.1. NCBI lineage: Eukaryota > Metazoa > Chordata > Actinopteri > Siluriformes > Pangasiidae > Pangasius > Pangasius djambal. The sequence continues at coordinate 23,669,310 of CM040991.1, forward strand.
TGGCTCAGGTCTTATTTGACTGACTGTTATCAGTTAGTAGATGTAAAAGGTGAGTTTGGTGTTCTGCAAGGCTCTGTTCTAGGACCATTGCTTTTTTGTTCATATATGCTACCTCTGTGTAAAACTATTCATAAACATGGTATGAGATTCCACTGTTATGCTGATGACACACAGTTGCATGTTTCAGCAAAGCCAGATGAGAGACAACAGCTTAATAAAGTTGAGGAATGTTTAAACAATATTAGACATCAGACGCCAAGTAACTTCCTCCCACTTAATTCTGACAAGAAAGAAGTACTTCTGTTGGGACCACATGCAGCTAGAAGTAAGCTTTCTGTTTACATAGTAACTCTGGATGGCCTTTCTGTTTCATCATGCGCAGCAGTAAAAAGACCTTGGTGTGATTATTGTCTTTCATTTGAAGCTCATGTAGATTATATTTCTAGGATAGCCTTCTTTCATCTAAGAAATACTGCTAGGATAAGAAATATGTCACTACACAACGCAAGAAAAAATTGTTTTTTGTTAGGTTGGATTATTGTAATGCCTTACTGTCTGGATGTTCCAGTAGGAGCATAAACAAGCTCCAGTTAGTCCAGAATGCGGCAGCGAGAGTCCTTACTAGAACCAGAAGATATGACCACATCACCCCTATCTTATCCACACTGCATTGGCTCCCAATCAAATTTCGTATTGATTATAAAATACTACTATTGACCTATAAAGCACTAAATGGTCTCGCGCCACAGTACCTGAGGGAACTTTTGATCTTTTATGATCCGCCACGCCTACTTAGATCAAAAGGTGCAGGCTATTTGTTGGTACCTCGAATAGTGAGGGCTACAGCTGGGGGTAGAGCTTTCTCTTACAAAGCCCCACAGTTATGGAACAGCCTTCCACTTAGTGTTCGGGGCTCAGACACAGTCTCAGTGTTTAAGTCTCAGCTGAAAACATATTGGTTTAGTCAAGCCTTTTGTGAATAGTGTTTTCTCAGGTACAGGGGCAGGTCTGGAGGGTTCACAGGCATAGAGTGTTGTGGTGAACTGGGATGTTTGGATGCTGTCGCCCCCCCACTCTCACACGTTCACTCAGGTTTGTTGATGGTGGAGTGGCTGGCACTTCAAAACAACAGACTTTAAGTTAAAACTATAATTCAGAAATGACTTGGATGCTCATACTTATAATTTTCTCATAAGCTCATAAGTTCCTGTTTACATTATTGCACTGTTAGCACACAGCCTATATAGCACACAGTTATAGAAGGGAATTATTTATAATTGCACTATCTGGTTTCACCCAGATGAGGATGGGTTCCCTTTTGATTCTGGTTCTTCTCAAGGTTTCTTACTCACATTGTCTCAGGGAGTTTTTCCTCACCACCGTCACCTCTGGCTCACTCATTAGGGATAAATTAATAAATTTATATCCTGATTTTATATATTTTTGTAAATCTGCTTTGTGACCATATCCACTGTTAAAAGCGCTATACAAATACAATTTAATTGAAATACAATAGTGAATATGTTAAGAATTAACATTGCTGATAGAAAATTAACTGTGCCGCATGTCAGGATCTTGCGATCTCCCTGGACAGCTCTCTGATCTCACCTTCGGTCACTGCACGCAACCTTGGGGTAACTATGGACAATCAACTGTCCTTTTCGTCTCAGATTGCTAATCTGACACACTCATGCTGATTTCTCCTTTACAACATCAGAAGGATTCATCCATTTCTATCCACACAGGTGCTTGTTCAGTCTTTTGTCATTTCGAGACTGGACTACTGCAACTTGCTTCTGGTAGGTCTGCCTCTGATTGCCCTTTGACCTCTGCAACTGATCCAAGATGCAGCTGCACAACTTGTTTTCAACCTTCTTAAGTTCTCCCACACCACCCCATTGCTATGCTCCCTCCACTGGCTTCCTGTAGCTGCTTCATCCGATTTAAAACACTGATGCTTTCCTACAAAGCCAAAAACAGACCAGCACCCACCTCAAAGCACTTATCACATCCCGCACTGCACCACGCTCCCTCCGGTCCTCTAGCACTGCTCGACTGGTCCCACCATCTCTCAGGAAGGCATGCATCAAGACTGTTCTGGCGCTGAGGTGGTGGAATGAACTTCCCCTAGATGTCCGAACAGATGAGTCACTGGCAGTCTTCAAATTTCAATTCAATTCAATTCATTTTTATTTGTATAGCGCTTTTTTACAAAGGTCATTTTCTCAAAGCAGCTTTACACAAACAAAAGTAAAGTGAAGTGTGTGTGTGTGTGTGACGTCTCTGATGAGCAAGCAGGGCGACGGTGGCAAGGAAAAACCCTGAGATGGTGATAGGAAGAAACCTTGAGAGGAGCCAGACTCAACAGAGAACCCATCCTCATATGGGTTTACACTGTAGTGCGCGCGCGCGTGTGTGTTTACAATGTGCGTTTGTGTAGTCCATAGAAAACAGCTGAAGCGTCTTCGTGGCAGTGTGAAGCATTGCCGGTGGACAGGTCCACTGTGAATGATGTCTAAAGACCCACCTCATCCTTAAGTACTTGCATTAAAAAATTGTCCTGTTGTATAAATATCCCAACAGAGTTTTTAGACTGATGGTATTCTTAGTCAGTGAACTAGTGAACCAGTATCAGGATTTATTGATAGAGACTTCAAGGCACTTCTGTAAGTCGCTCTGGATAACGGCATCTGCCAAATGCCATAAATGTAAATGTAGAAAGTTTGTGAACCCTTTACAATTTTCTGTATTTCTGCATAAATTTGACCTGAAACGTGATTTTCATTTAAGTCCTAAAACTAGATAAAGAAAGCCCAGTTCAGATCATGCAAAATGCATTGTAGTTTTTACATTTTTTTTTTGAGCAAATATCTTTGTCAGAAAAAGAACCTCTAGGAGTATATGCTAATTTAAATTGAAGTAATTGAAGTCAGGTGTTTCAATCAAGAGGATGGCAATCAGCCATGAGTTTAGCAGGCCCTCCTGATTCAAGAACATAAACTTGGGTCTTCACTATCAAAGTTTGTTCTTCACCACACAGGTTTATGGAAGTGTGCCATGCCACGAACAAAGGAGCTCAGAAAGAGTTATCAAGAATTATGATGAGCTCAGAAAAAGAGTTATTAATGTGCATCAGGCTGGAGAAGGTTACAAATCCATTTCTAAAGAGTTACACCAATCCACTGTGAGGCATATGATATCCAAATGAAGGAAATTCTGCACCATTGTTACTCTCTGAAGGAGTGGTCGTCCAGCAAAACTCAATGTAAGGGCGCGGTGAATAATATTACGGTAAGTCACAAAGAACCCCAGGGTAACATCTAAGGACCAGCAGGAAACTTTTGCATTGAGTACTGACAATATTCCTGAATCCACCATCAAGCAAACACTGAACAAGAACAGTGTGCAAAGCAGGATAGCAAAAAGGAAGTCACTACTCTCCAAAGTTTGCTCAAGACCACATGGGTATGCCAAAAGCCTACTGGAAGAACTAACCTTTTGGTTTAAATGAAAAGCATTATGTTTAGTGAAAACCAAACACTGCATTCCAACATTAGAACCTCATCCCACCTGTGAAGCCTGGAGGTGGCAGCATCATGATTTGGGGCCCCTGTTTAATTGGGTTCTCTTTATCTAGTTTTAGAACTTAGATGAAGATCCGATCACATTTCAGGTCAGATTTATGCTGAGATAAATCTGAAAATTGTAAAGGCTTCACAAACTTTCTAGCGGCACTATAAATTAATATATGTGCACTGGGTACTGTATACATTTTAAAATATATCCACTGTGACCCTGACTAGGATAATGCACTTACTGAAGATGAATAGATGAAAAATAGTATTAAAATGTGGGTACATTAAGAATAATCTTTATATAATAATAAACAAATCTAAACATCTAAAACCAAAGTTTAAAGAAAAATGTAAAAATGATTGGAAGTAGAAAAGAAATGGAAAAAAATTATTACATAAAACAAAGGCAGCAACAGTTGCTTAAACAGTATTTTCTAAAAAGTCCCTTGAGGCTCTGTGGTCATTTACTTACTAATAATCCATGTCTGAGAGTACCAACAATTTGGTTTGCAAATGACAATGAACAAGCGTCTCCACTTAATGTGACTTTGTTGTCGTCGTCGTCGTTCTTTCGGCTGCTCCCATTAGGGGTCGCCACAGCGGATCATTGGTCCGCATGTTTGATTTGGCACATGTTTTACATCGGTTGCCCTCCCTGACACAATCTTCCCATTTTATGTGGGCTTGGGACCGGCACTGAGAGTATACTCGTAGTGGCTGGGTTACTTAATGCGACTTTCTGAAGTTCAAAAAGGGATAACATTTAAATGTTTTATCAAATAGTTCTTTATGTAAACAAAGTGTGAATTTCTGTCACTCACCTGATAATGTTTGCAGTGTTAACCATTATTGGCAAAGACTTCTGTAAGTAGCTCTGGATAAGGGCATCTGCCAAAGACATGAATGTAAATGTAAAACAGTAACAATAGTGGCACCCCATGATTTCAAAATCTTGGGGTAATATTACAAGGAAACTGAGCAAAAGCTCCTCAAACGAAGTTCCTAATTAGAGAAGAATTCAAACTGAGTGATAAACTACTACTGCTGTCACTCAGTGGTACAGGGAGATCAGATACTACCCTGGTACAGAGAGGAACAGAACAGGGCACCTCTGGACTTGGGGATAGAGTAGAATATTAATTTGATTCAGGAGACTGACTAAAGCACAGGCATAAATGTAAATGTAATATTTTTATTTTATTTTGATTTTATATAAATTTTCTAGTTTGTTTGTCTGCTTGTTTTTCCTGCATGGAGAAACTCAATGACTACGCATTTGTTTTGTTTCTAGCCCCAGCATGGCTACTGCCACAGACTCTCTCCAGGTCACTGCTATTAGCCCAAGTAGCATCTTGCCCTTTCAGACCTGGTATCCATCCCAGGTTATCTGATCAGAGCTGTACAACTGACATGAATAAACTGGTATTTCCATGTGTCTCCAAGTGGTCTAATGACCACTGGTTAATGAACAATGTAACTAGCAGGGTTGCCGAATATGTTTGACAAAAGCAGTCCAATGTCACTTTAATTCCACAAATAAAACACATACAAATAGCAGAGCTAACGTAGTATCTTCATCGTTTAATCTGACATGAAGCCAAACTGTCTTAAGTTACCCTGGATATGGGCATCTGCTAAATGTTGCAAACATAATAAAAATAAGCAATTGAAACTCAACAGTATGTACCATATATAAAAGTGCATGCAAATTATATGATCAAGTTGACCAAGTTGAGGTTTACTTTAATTAGCGTTCTTATGCGCGAATTTACACACACTCAGGAGCACAAGTAGGATACGAATGGTTTTCCGAATTTACAGGATTTTATACCAAATTTCTTGTGTAAAAGTTTACACCTAAATCTGTTTTGAGTCCAGTTTGATTAATGAGACCCAATGATGTTTTGATATCCTCAGACTACTTTGATATATACCAATAAAAAGTATATAAGTATATCTTAAGATGTGCTCACAAAAGCAGGTCTGCCTGTAAAAAAAATGGTAGCAAAAAAGCTGAAATTTATCCTAGGTGTTTAAGGGTTATTATAACACTAACATCACCAAATACTGTTAAAACTGAGTAGTGATGAAATGACTAAATGATTGTGTAAAACAAATACAACATGATTTGGTTTCAAAAGATTTTTCATTAAAGAGAGTAGTAAAATGTGAAGTTCTTTAAGGCTCTGTGGTGAGACTGCTCATTTACTTAAAATGATCACTGGCTGTCAGTTTATTTATTTTGTTTGCAAATTACTCTGATCAAGTGCTTTCCCATGAGAAATTCTATACACGTATATCTATTGTTTAAAAATGAGACATTTTGCAAATTGTCCACAAATCTCTCTTTTGCCCAGAAAGGAAATATTCTAAATACAAAATTGTATTTCAGATGAATTGCTACTTAGAAGGGTTACCCCAGGAAGGTATAATGCTTTTCTTTTCCAAACTTGGACATGATACAGACATATCTGAAGGTATACTTTTGTTGCAAATATTTAAATATATAAAATACACAATAAACCTGATAGATAATACACACAATTGGTGAGAAACAAGAAACATGGACAGCAACATAATCTCTTAAATACATGTGATATATAAAAAGAAGAATGTAATCAGATTATGTGATAATTTACTAGTGTTCAGAATGCAGAATTCTCACTGAGGTGTAGGTTCTGAAGTGCTAATGGATGTGTGCAGAATCAGTATTCAGTTCAATTCAAGGTGTATTTGTGAGTGCAGAGTGCAGTGAAATACAATATACAGACAATATAACAATGTGTATAAGGGTACGGGAGAGTGCAGACAGTAGCATATAAAAATTCATATATGAATATGTATGTATGTATGTATCTGTATATGCATGTACAGACGTTTGTATACTAAAGTGCCCTGTGCACGTGCAAATGTGCCTTATGTGATATGTATGAACTGGTGCTTTGTGTGTGTGTGTATGTGGGGGCTGGTGGTCATGAGTTCAGGGTTCTGATGGCTTGGGGAACGTCTATATTTGAATGTCAGGTGGGTTGGGTGGAACTAGTCCACTCTTTATAGATGATGTTCCTGACTGACATCCATCTCCATCCTCAATGTCTCTGAGATGCATTTCACTTACTGAAGAAAAAATTGATTTAAGAAGTAAAACAAACCTCAAAGTGAAAGTACAATTACAGAAGTCAGTTCTAAAGGGTTTTCAACCAAGTATAAGGTATTAAAATGTACTAACTTGTGAAGATATATTTAGAATATAAATGTAAATAAATGCCCTTCATTCTATGGAGTGGGTGACACAGGTTGGTGTAACTCAGATTCAAATGATAAACCAAAATATTTGTGGAAGATTTATATTCAGCCTTGTGCTACGCAGCTACTGAAGATCATTTAAAGTATTTGAATTACATGGGTGCAGTTTTTGACTATAAAATTGCCAAATTTCTCTTGTCTGTAGCTTTTGGGGAAATAGTTTTGAATTTAAAACAAGAACTTTCCAAGTCTATAGTTAATTTTGAGGTCCGAAATTGCTGCATTAACTACTCAATGTACGCACTTATCCCATTATAATTCTTGCTCAAGCTGCAAAAGCACATTTAGTAAAATTGATCTTTCATATTGTCCGATATCATTTTTGCTCTTTAACTTAACAGGCTTTGCATTTAAAATTCATAGATTTGTTTTCCTATTGAGTCTTCAACTTTATTCACATTAATAATCATAAACTAAAGTTCTGTGAAACTGTACATTGTGACCTTAATTTTATAAGATTTGACCTTCCATTCTTCACACAATCTGAGAGAAGCAGCCGTCTAAATTTCAGCATGAATGTGGACCAGCCCCATTGTGTTCCAACTTAAAAATTATCTGGTGATTTGCCTAAATTGGTTGTGAATTTCAGTTGTATTTTTTTTTCACTCAGATGGCTATAAATATGACAAGCTACGCAAAGAGGAGGCTGGTTAAGACTGGCAGCAATAAATCTCCCATTTATCTGTCTCTTTGTTCTAGAGAAAACTTTTAGACGAGGTAAGAATGTTACAGCTTCTATTACAACTAGTACTGCTGCTACTACTGTAACTACTTCTGTTACTGTTATGACAGATATGTATATTATTTTTACTATTATTATTAAAGTACTTCATTATAGTACTATTATACTTAATTCTTCCTTTAGGAAATTGCAAATTCACCCATATGTTACTGTTTACATTTACGTTTACATTTACGGCATTTGGCAGACGCCCTTATCCAGAGCGACTTACAATAGTGCTCTGAAGTCTATCAAAAATACATGTGTGGCTCTGTACTCCAGCAATATGGATTTGAATCCAGAGTTTGGGCTTTGCTATGTTCACAGTGAGAAAATGCCTCCATCTGAGTATAAGTTGAAGTTCCTTCTTATTTTTATTGTATACTATAATTTTCTTGGCAGTTATGGAGTACAAAACCATTGAGATGGCAGCTCTAGGAAGGGCTCTGCATCCTGGCACGCTGTATGACTGCCGCAGTGATTCCTTAATTCCAGGTAAACAATATTTTACTTGCAAGGTTTTTGCAAGGTGACATCGGATTCACCTTTTGGGATGAAAATAAATAACAATTATGCGAATTAAAGCTATGTACTTAAAAAAATGAAATTTTGTGGTGAATTTAGTGCATTAATTGTGGAACAGAGATGCAAGTGCTGCTTGGACAGTTGAGCTCGAGGTGTGTGTGCAGTGTGAAGTTTTGTTGCACTGTGAGCCTCAGTTATACACTGAGAGTATGTTCTACCCATTTGACCCTGATATGCACACAGAAAACTATTAATGCCATTCAAGGACCATACTTATCTATTGTACATGTAAATATTAAATTCCTATAAATTCTAAAAAAAAATTTGCTTATGAGGTTCCTCAGCATCTTAATTGGAGACAATACCTTTCAAAGACCACATTTCATAAGGCATGTTAATTGCCATAATTTGTTCAGTTAAACCTTAAAGTGAGTTGTAACAGCATCACTTTGATAGATTATCCATTAAACCATTAGCATGTTTTTGTTCATTGGAGAACCAATAACAGCAGATGTAAAGCAAAATGTATATAATGACATAATAGCCATGGAACTGCACCTTAAGTAAAGCTCTCAGCCTCAGATGCATAAACTTCACCAAGGTTTTGGTTTCGATAATCTGAATGTACCACCCAGAAAATTACATCTAGATCCTGTACAGCACTAGGCTGATAAATTCAAATAACTAATAAGTAACTATTGGAGTAACATTTTAACTTAAGTTGGCATGTCTGAATATTGTCCATAACTAACAGTTTTGACTCTTGCACAGTTTGTGACAGATGTATCAGTTGCATTCTTTCACACTCTTCAGGTATTTCTCTGTGGGATACTGAAACAATAAAGAAAGACTTGGATTCACGTCGACAGCCCAAGACAGATCTGAATTTCACTGCTTCTGACTCTCTCAATGAGAAAGCAAAACTCCTAGAAGTGAGTGCCTCCCTTAAAGCTAGCTTCCTGGGTGGTTTAGTTGAAGTTGGAGGGTCGGCCAAGTACATGCGTGATAACAAATCCTCAGCACGTCAGAGCCGGGTTTCTCTGCAGTACAGCCAGACAACAAAATATGAACAACTTACTATGGACCAGCTGGGCAATATCACCTATCCCGAAGTGTTTGAGGATGGAAGTGCCACACATGTTGTTACTGCTGTACTGTATGGAGCCAAGGCTTTCATGGTGTTTGATCTAACAGCCAATGAGAATGAGGATAAAGAAGAAATCGAGGGAAACTTAAACGTAATGGTCCAAAAGATACCTTCACTTTCTATTGCGGGAGAAGGAGCTCTAACCATGAGCGAAACGGAAAGGAAATTAGCTGACGCTATCAACTGCACATTTTATGGTGACTATGAACTTGAGCAGAACCCCACCACATACATAGAGGCCCTGCAGCTGTACAGGAAGCTTCCATCTCTTCTGAGGGAGAGGGAGAATGATGCAGTACCAATGAAGGTTTGGCTTTATCCCCTTGCACGACTGGGTGAAAAAGCAGCTACACTGAAAAGGGAACTTCATAAAACACTTATCTCTAAAACAGAAACTTTATTGGAGGAACTGGGTAATGCAGATACTCAATGCAATGATCTGATTACAAACACAACAATAAATGATTTCAAAGATGTGAAACTAAAGCTGAAGACATTTCAGGAATTGCTGGATGTCTACAAGGCGTTGTTTCTAAAAGCTCTGCGTAGGCTCATTCCTGCTATTCGGGGTGGAAAGGAGAAGGAGCAGGCACTAGCAGACATCATAACCATCCATCAGAAGTCTCCCTTTAGAGCTGAGAAGCTGAATCAGTGGCTTGAATACAGTCAGGGTGAAATTAATCTGCTGAATCTCTATACCCAGCAACTGGCTGGTGTCCCTGTTGTAAAATACTCAGCCCTGTTGAACAACATTCTCTTTAATCCCAATGTTGATACTGTGGTGTGCTTCTGCTTTACCTCTCTGACAGATGGAGACCCATATTTGTCAATTTTAACAAAGTTTCTGAAAGTGGATCAGTTTGAAAAACTGTCAGCAATTCCAGAGTCAGCTGACCAAGACATCAAGGTCTGGTTCCACAAACCTGAAGTAATTGAGAAGATGAAATATAACTTTTTTGTCTTCAAAAGTTTTTTCCAGGCAAATAAAGATGAGACAAAATCCAGGTTTGTCATTGTCTCAGTCTCTGACCCCTCCAACCCTGGAATCTCCATCCGTCTTTACAAAAAAGGGAAAATTGTGGAGAGTGCATTTCAACCCGTGTCCAAACCACCTGCACCCAAGGTGGACATTCAGGACAGAAATATAATCCTGAAGCTGCAGAAGTCCCCAACTGGATCGACAGTGCGGTACAGAGTGGAATACAGGATGACACAGGCCACCGATTCAGAAGCTGATGTGGAAAAATGGAATGTTACAGAGACTCCAGATGCTCAGGAGAACTTCACACTGACTGGACTTCAGCTAACAAAGCAATACAGGATCCGGTACAGAGCTATTAGTGACGTTGGAGTGAGTGAAGCCAGCGACTCTGTCCTCTTCTCTGCTCATGGAAAATATAAGTTATCTTTGAGCCAGCGATGGGTCAGTTAACTTTTTACGCTTCTACTAATTTTGTTTCACTTGTGCAAGACTTTTAACACCATATATTGTCAGCCAAAATGTAGGTCAGGTTGCTGAAAAAAAGACTAACTATACTAAGTTTTGATCACAATTGGCCTGCTCAACATGTCATAGATTGTCTAAAACACTCTTCATATCACAGGGAAATAGATCTCTCATAGCTTGCTGCTCAAAAGAGGTGACGTTAGCTATCTAAGTGCAGAACTAGATGTCACTGTAAACTAACCCTAACCCTAGTATGTAGCTGCAAACTCTGATGTGAACTTCTCCTAAATCATTTTTCCTGCAGGTTTTTACAATAATACTTTGTTCAACAGCCCACACAACACAACTTTGATTAATTTGATTATTTTATCCACAACTGTAATGAAGCAGCCTATTTAACCCAAATTAAACCAACATGGATATTTTCCCATCCATATTCTGACACATACTCTACATTTATCTTGTGCCTAAACTCACTGATCATTTTATCCTACCACACAGGTCACTTTGCAGACATACAATTACTGACTGTAGCCCATCTGTTTGGCTCACAATTTTGTTCCCCACAGAATTGGACACCTTCTACTTTCGTTACTGACGTAAGGCTCAAAGTGATGAGCAGCTTGGGCACATCGAGGTGGAGTCCCTCAACCATTAAGCCAGTGGTTAAAAATCTAGACAACAAAATTGTGAGTAACAACTTCCACAGTCAGGCTAAAGAATGCAGCCAACTCAGTCATTTTAATATTCATACCATTATATCAGTATCTGTAAAAAGCATATTTCCACTATTGTGACACAGCAGGAGCTGATGAATGTAGATTTTATTATGCAGTCCTGTTTGTGCTAGTGAAGAACTAAGATTAGTCATACATAAGATGGGCACCAACAAGATGGCTAATTTATATTTACTGCAATGTTGATATGTTGGACAAATGAGGCAGGTGTTTGGGCACAGGTATAATTAGATTGATAGACATCTAAATTGGCAAGAAAAGATCAAAGCTAATGCAAGCAAGGCAAAGGAGTAAGTAATAAAAGAGAAGGCAGATCAAAATTTGGCAAACCTTCACATAGATTATGTGTAGTGGTATGAAATTTGTAGCAAGTTCATTGATTGTGAATGGGAATCAGCTGTGGTGGGTTAGTAGGAAGGAGACAGTGTATGAAGTAAAGTCTGGAGTGGAGTGTGTTGGTGGAGTGGCGGATCTGGGGTAGTGGTGGATTTTTTACATTTACATTTATTCATTTAGTAGATGCTTTTATCCAAAGCGACTTACAAATGAGGAAATACATGCAAAGTGATATGTCAAGCAGAGAACAACAAGTAGTGCTACCATACAAGATTATTAATTGAGTGCTAGAGGAGCAAAGTGCACAGAGTAGAGGTGTAAGTGCAGATTTTTTTTGATTAGGGACAAGTTAGGGGTTAGTTAAGTGTTTATGGAAGAGGTTGAGCTGTTTTTGAAGAAAGTGACAGATTCTGCTGTCCGGTTTGAGGTTGGAAGTTCATTTCACCACTGAGGGACAGTCAGTTTGAAGGTTCTAGAAAGGGACCTCATGCCTGGCTGAGTAGGCGCTACTAGGAATCTAGATAATCTAGTTAGCTGATCACAGTTTGCAGGAGGGAACATAAACCTCCAGGAGAGTGTTGAGGTAGGGGGGTGCTGTTCCAGACAAGGTCTTTTACGTGAGCATCCAGACCTTGAACGTGATGTGGGTGGCTACAGGTAGACATTTTTTGTATTATTATTTTTTTTTATAACAACATTAACACTCAGTGAAGGTCATATGCATATTCTCCCCACAGGAAATTCCATATGAGGCTGGAATCTCTAAAGGGATGAGAACTGGAATAGCTTTTCACTTCCAGGGGGTTGTTCCTGCAGATTCAGACTTGTATGTATTTATGCCATTAACCACTTAAAATAAAAGAAAACATCATGTGACCTGCAGTGAGAAGTATGGAATTCCATGGGCGAATACAGAATCTTAATATTGATCGATGAGACCAATTTTCCTATTTCGTAAAGCAAAATTTTCCCCTTTCACACAGCTTTGACTTTATGTTCAAGACTGGGAAGGGGGAAGACGATGACATTGCTTTTTATCTGAGGATATACCCTGAGCTGGCTTCAAACCAGAGAATCTTCAGTGAAGGAAAATACGACAAAAAAGGATGGATTGTGGGATGTCCCTTACTCAGAGGATCAGCATTTGATATCTTCATTGTCATTGGAGATGAAAGATATGTGGTATAGTGATTAATAGAATAAATGAATAAACAATACATTCACAGCAATAATGTAAGTTTAACAAACAATACATATTTGCTCCCCAGGTTTATTTAAATGGCTGGAGATATAGCTCATTTCAACACTATATACCAGTGAAAAGGCTGACTACACTGAAAGTTGAGGGAGATGTCATTTTAAACAGCATTGGTTTGGTTTCAGTAAGTCAGATTCTCTTTCTTTTTTCTGTCTTTCTTTATTTTTCAAATAATGTGTACAGAAATTTGCAAGACAGGGAAAAACAAAAGGGGGAAACTGAAAACTGTGCAGGGCTTTGGCTGATCAAGAATTTAAACACCTACAATTAAGTATCGGAGAGATCCTGTGTATAATTCTAAAACCTGTGTATAATTGTGTATAATTTTAATTGTAATAAATGTAATATTTTCCTTATCTTCAAAGAACTGGAGTACATCTGCCTTTGGTAATGAACAAAGGTCTGGTACCTCACGTTGGGAACTTTCAAAAAACCAGTCAGATGAGGCACAACCAATCTGCAAACCTGTGAGTAACAAAGCTTGGAAAGTAGTTTAAAATGAACATAACTTTTTGTTACCTACAGAATCGTAAAATATTACCAATACTATAAAACAATTAACAATTTAAAAATATTATGAATAAATATTTGCCATGGCCTACATGACCCTAACAGAACCAGCCCTATTTGGGCCAAATTCCTGGAGGACTGAAATATGGACTGACTTTGTTCTTCCAAGGGGTGGTTCCTTCAGATGCCAGCGGGTATGCTTTTTATAATACTGCACACAATATACCTTCACTGTTATGTTTCATACTGGTTTCATGCTAATAATACTTCACATATATTCAGAACTGTCCAAAAGTCTCAGGCACATGTAATAATATTAAATAATGAAAAAGGAAAATTAATTAACTGATGATATGTCTTCTACATAAAAATACAACAAAGAGCTGTAAACAGTTTAAAAAAAAAAGTCAGTATTTGGTGTGCTTTTTAAGGAATGCATCGATAGTCTCAGGTACACTTTGTGCAGTTTTATTAGGAAATTAGCTGGTTATTTTTTGCATCTTGGAAAATCTGTCACAGAGACTTTGACTGTCACATTCTGTTTATGCTGGTAATCTCTGATAGAGTTCATTGTTTTATTTTATTTGTCTGTAAAAATAGTCTATTACATAATATTACGTGCTTTAATGACATACAAAATTTTTCCTCTAACATTTAATTTTTTGTTGGAAGATAAATTTTTGGTAATCTAAAATGTTATTACTGACTCAATTATACAGAAGTCATAAAATAAACATCTAAGACAAAATTTGTATCAAAAACATTTAGGCTGCCCAAGACTTTTGCACAGTACTGGATATTTATTTTTTATCCAAATGTTTTATGTCCATTTTAGATTTGAAATAAATTACAAGACTGGGCCAAATGATGGTGATGACATCGCTTTCCAGTTCAGGCCTGAGCTGCACACTGTGGTCTATAACAGTTACAGGAATGGAAAGTGGGAGGATCAACAATCAACAGAGGAGGCGCTATTTGCTAAAGGAGAAGGCTTTGATATCTTCATGAATATTAAACCAACTGGGTATGAGGTAAGATGTTTGGAAAATTGAAATGAATGAATCATCAATTGTAAATGAAGTAAATAAGGTTATATTAAATGGTTTCACGTGTTTGTTCAGGTATTTGTGAATGGCCGTGAACTCTATAGATTTAGGCACCGTATGCCACTGGAAAAAGTATCTACACTTCAAATACGTGGAGATGTCCTCATGAACACCTGTGCCATTATTCATGTAAGTCATTGTCATGTGATAAAAAAAAACATAAAAATTACCATTGCCAAGGTTATGTATATCACCAACAACAACAATAATAATAATAATAATAATAATAATAATAATAATAATTTTTAAATGTTTTGTGTTTAATTTTATCTATTAGCAAGAAAGGTCTGTATCATTTTACCCAATATACAAGAATTGGGGTAAAATAAATAAGTAAATAAATAAATAAATCGCAAAAAAAATATCATATATACAGACCCCTCCCCTCCACTCTTGGTCTTAAACCAAGATTAGACATTCAGAACTATTAATTGTAATTAATAATAAGTATTATTATTATTATTATATGATTTTTTTTTTCTACTAGGTGGACAATTTTAATCTGACATGTGACCTCTCTGCCCATATTTGAATATTTGAGGACCCTTTCATCTCCAGGAGCCTTGTTCAGATCTTTAAGACTTTCTTTTCCCCCTTGTTTGTAATGTAATGTTTTGTTGTCCTCAAGCATCATAATAGTTCCAATTATACTCATAATTTCTCCTTTTCAAATGAATTACATTGTTTTCCCCCTAAAACATTCATCTGAGCTTTCACAGTTTATCAGTGGTGGACATTATGGCAATAGAGATGCTTTTCTATAGTTTAATTTTAAACACTACCCTGATAACTAATGACAGTGTGGATTATTTGCGTTATCATGAAGATGTCTGTGCAGCAGGAAGTTGCAGAAAATGAACTAAGGTAGGAGACAGAAAAAACAGAAATAAACTATGATGTCTATTCAAAATAATAGATGTTTTATCTAAACAATTATGTGGTAGATGTATCTGATTGATTGAATATTAGAATGACAATGTTGATACATTCCCTGCTTAAGTATTAAATGGATGTTTTTGAAAATTAATTTAGATTTTTTTTTTCACCATTTCATTTAAAGCTCTCCAGTGCTGTAGTGCTCATCAAATTTGAAAATATTAGCTAAATATGCTTTGCATTTATTTCTTTAAAAATGAAATGCATTATGTGACCAAAGGTTCAACACTTTTATATTATTAGTTGACTCTAAAAATATCTTGGCTGACTTTTTTTTTAATAAAACGTGATGTAGCCTTACAGCTTACATGTGGGTTAATGAAGATTTAATATAAATGTTAAGATTGAACATTTGTAAAATAAAATAACCCCATATTATCCAATAATAAATTAAATAAACTGAATAGCAAATATTTGATATATTTGATAGATTTAAAATAACATTTCTGTGTCAAGCAAGGACATGTGAAAACTCCTTGTAGAATTCAAATAAGGATTTAATAACTATATATTTTTAGCCCCACAAAAAGCAATTCAAAGATGAACAATGTTTCTTGACAACGGCAATTAAATCAAATTCATGATTACAAACTCGAGCAAAATTCTGTTATTTTCTCTCCACTTATCATTCAACCTTTATTTTTTTTGTTAACAATAAGATTAATTTAAAAATTTATTTTAGCCTGTTTTTTTAATGGTCATTTACTGTACTTTATTTTTCTGTACTTTTATTTCTCTTAATGTCCCTGATATCTAGTTGCAAAAATGATTCTTGTTGGATGGAATTCTCTGAATAAATTCTAATAGATATTAGAGAAATGGCTTTTATCTTTTTTTTTTTTTATTTCAAAGCTTTACAGAGTCCTTTGGGTAAAAAAAAAAGCATTTACAGAGTATGTATGATTTATTTATTTTAAATATATATTTCCTTTCTTGACAATATTCATTATTTCTGAGGCAGAAAAGATTGAAAACACTTTTTTTTTTATTAAAAGGTATTTTATATTAGCTTTATAGAGTAGTTTACAGAGACATGAAGATACTTGCCATTATGCATTTTCAACAAATTAATTAAAATATTCAGTCTTTTAGCCAAGAACATACAAGATGCAATCAGAACAATTCTGAAGTAGAGGAGACTACAAATCAGTAACGTGCAAACTCACACTGCACAGTGCAGAAATATTTCAAGTGCAGCCCAATATTTCAATTATTCATTGAATTCAATTCAATTCAATTTTATTTGTATAGCGCTTTTAACAATGGACATTGTCACAAAGCAGCTTTACAGAAACAAATGGATTCATAAAAAATATAGTGTAAATATTTGAATTTATAATAAATAATGAATCCCTAATGAGAGAGCCAGAGGAGATGGTGGTGAGGAAAAACTCCCTGAGATGATATGAGGAAGAAACCTTGAGAGGAACCAGACTCAAAAGGGAACCCATCCTCATCTGGGTGCAACAGATAGTGCGATTTATAAATAAATCCCTTCTATTATTGTGCGCTATAAGGACAAATAGTGCAAATGTGCAACCAATAAATTAATCACAGTTTCCGCAAGAAGTCTGGTTGGTTAAAATCTATCCAATTACAGTGTCTAAAGTTAACTGAAATTATTATGACATCAGTATCACTGTGGCTGGAGGGTAAAGAAATGGAGTATCATGAAGATACACAGAAAAAGGAATGGGCTGTAAAACAAATGATTTTTAGATTTTCACAAAGATGCACAACAGATATATTTGCATCAAAATAGAAAAAGTCTTTAAGGGTAAGCATAGCTTTCAAATGCACAAAGAAGAGCTGTTACCTCTAATACCTGAACACCACATTGTGTGGATCTGGCTGTGTAAATGCTGATCGTTTGAATATGGAAGTGTTGAAAAAGCTCTTAGTGCAGCTAGGTCTGCTTATTTTTCAGCACTTATAGATAGTAATAAAAATAATCCTAAGTTCTTATTTAGCACCATAGCTAAATTAACAAGGAATAGCACATCAGGAGAAATCCCCACATCTGCAACGTATGACAGCGACAGTTTTATGAAATTCTTTGACAGTAAAATTAAAAACATCAGGCAGAA
>CM040991.1:23687100-23698639 GCA_022985145.1 Pangasius djambal
CCTTGGTGTTCATCTGACGGAGAACCTCAACTGGTCACTCAACACCAGCTCCATCAGCAAGAAAGCCCAGCAGCGTCTCTACTTCCTGAGAAGGCTGAGGAAAGCTCATCTGCCACCCCCCATCCTCACCCTGTTCTACAGAGGGACCATCGAGAGCATCCTGAGCAGCTGCATCACTGCCTGGTTTGGGAATTGCACCATCTCGGATCGCAAGACCTTACAGCGGATAGTGAGGACAGCTGAGAAGATCATCGGATTCTCTCTTCCCTCTGTCACGGACATTTACACCACACACTGCATCCGAAAGGCCAACAGCATTGTGGACGACCCCACACACCCCTCACACACACTCTTTACTCTACTGCCATCAGGGAAGAGGTTTCGAAGCATTCGGGCTCTCACAACCAGACTGTGCAATAGTTTTTTCCCTCAAGCCATCAGGCTTCTCAACACACAACTGAACTGGAACTAAACTCACACACACACACTCATTCAACTTAACTAACTAAGTTAATACAAACAAGTTGGCCTGTTCTACTGTTTACATTGTACATTCCACCACTGCTACTGCTGCCCTGCTCGGTTCTTTTTGCACATCACTTTGCACTGCCACTTTAATACTTGTAAATTTGCACATTGCACTGTATATGAATATATATACAGTAGGTTACGGGTTGCTGCTATTTTGTGTTCTTGTCCTGTACAGTACTTGTCCTGCACTGTCTCGTGTTGTCTGTTATGCACTGTTTTGTTGTTGCACTGTTTGCAGCAGGTTGCACACGATGCACTTTATGTAGCTAGGACAACGTAGTCTAGTCCTCAGCTCTGTGATCTGTAACTGTATGTCGTGTGAGGTGACGATGTTGTTTTATGTAGCACCAAGGTTCTGGAGAAACGTTGTCTCATTTCACTGTGTACTGCGTCAGCTATATATAGTTGAAATGACAATAAAAGCCTCTTGACTTGACTTGACTTGATTTTGACTTGATGTCCCATCTGATAGGTGCGTCAAAAACTCGGGCAAGGGCTCCCTCTGGCGGGCAGGTGCCGGTGGTGATGCTACACTCATTCACAGAGCTTTTCTGCACAGCTTACCTCCAGTAATATGAAAAACTTCACTGGGGTACAGAAAATGCAAAGGGACAAAATTAGCAAAAAAAAAAAAAAAGCGAGAGATATTGCAGTTGCATGCAGGGAATTATAGCCCAATTCAACACACTGAATTTGTATGTTGCAATAATGGCACTAACCAACAGTAACTAATAGAAAATACAGTATGTATATGAAACATATTATTACTGAAACTATTAGGACATAACCAATGAATTAGTCCTCATAAACAATAATAATTTTGGAAGAATTCACATAAATAGGGGTACTATTATTATTTCTTTCCCTTTTTTTCACTCTGTTACACAAGGCTTCGCGTTATGGTTATATATTAAAAAAATAATATTTACAGGTGTACATGCAAATATGTATTTTGTTATTTTGTGTAGAAGACTTGCAGTTGCTAAATAACATAATACATCTAATCTGTCTTTGCCAGAGGAGAATAAAGGAAACGTGAGAGAGAACAACCCAGACACTGATTGCACCCAAACACAAACCCCCCCACCACACACACACCTGTTAGACAGACGTCCTGACAGTCATCAAATTTGCAAATTACTCTGATCAAGTGCTTTCCCATGAGAACAGCTAGACGCTTATAACTGTTGTTTAACAATGTTGGTAAATGGGACATAAAATTAGTGCAGTCAGGTTTTATTACTCTGTTGGTTATATTTGCCCATATTGACAAATGGTGAAATCTTGTAGAGATTAAATGCCTTTCTCCATGTCCAAAATGTTATTGATATGTAAAATGCTCAAATTTGAAAAATGTCCACAAATCTATTGGCAAGGAAACACATAGCCTAAATACAACAGCTTTTTCTGATGAATTATTATTTAGAAGGAAGGTATACTACTTTTCTTTTCCAAAACTGGACATGAAACAGATGTGTTTGAGGGTGTAAATTCATTGCGAGTTTTTAAATCTGCAGAAAGCACAAGTAACCTGACCGATAATACATACAAATGGTGAAAAACAAGATACTGAACTCTTGAACCCTCACTGAACCCTAAACTGCGAAATACTTACTGAAAACAAATTAACATGGACAGCAGAACTTAATTTCTGAAATACAGGTGCTATATAGGGAGGATGATTGTCAGATTATGTAATAATATACTGGTGTTCAGAATGCAGAGGATGTGACACTCTCTCGCTTAGGTGTAGGTACTGAAGTGCTGAATCAATGGCTCTTTGTGAACAGACATGTGCAGAATCCAATGCGTTCTCACTATTCTTGAGTGTCAGGTGGTTTGGATGGAACTAGGGTTAGGTTAGGATGTTCCTAACTGACATCCATCTCCATCCTCATGTCTGTGAGATGCATTTCACTTATTAAAGAAAAAATTGATTGAAGACGTAAAACAAACTTAAAGTGAAAAGTGACTGCCTTACAGAAGTCAGTTCTAAAGGGTTTTCAACCAAGTATAAGGTATTAAAATGTACTTATTATATATTTAGTACTATGTACTTAAATATATTTAGAATATAGGTATATGTAAAGGGCTATTCTCAAAATTGGTGACTCGTGTGGGTGATGTAGATCAAGTTTAAATGATATTAAAAAAAAATGTCAAATTTTTCTTGTCTCTAGCTTTTGGGAAAACAGTTTTGCATTTAAAACAAGCATTTACCAAGCCTATAGTTTATTTTGAGGTCTGAATGTGTGAAATTTCAACATGAACTACTCACTCTGTGCACTTAGCACATTATCATTGTTTAATATCAGTGATTGCAATTTGTTTAAACTATAATTTGATATTCACAACAAAACTACACTAATTTGTCCAAATATGTATCAACTACTTTATCTGTGATGTAAATCATACTCATGTTGCAACAGCACATTTAGTGAAATTGATATTTTATATCTTCAGATAACTTTATGAATTACACTTTAGCTCAATGACCATTTCCTTTAATATTCATATACTGTATTGTTCCTAATTTCACTTTATTCTCATAAATAATCCTGAACTACAGTTGTGTGAAACTACACATTGTCACTTCAGGATTATAAGGTTCTATCTGTCCTCTCTTCTTCACATAGATAGAACCTTATAATATTAAGGTCATTACATGTCTGAAAGAAGCACCCACCTACTTTTTCATGAAGAGGGTGGACCAGACCCATTCTGTTCCGTCTTAAAATTACCCAGTTATTTGCTTTAATTGGTTATGAATAGATGTATTTTCTTTCCACCCACTTGGCTATAAATTTCTCACTTACTAAGAGAAAGCTGTAAAGGATTCTCTCAGAGGAGAGAAAAACAACTGGCAACCATAAATCTAACGTACTCATATTTATCATACTGTGTTCTAGAAAAAAAACCTCTGTAGATTAGGCAAGATAACCAGTACTACAGTTATTTATATTATCAGTACCGTTATTATTAATGTTACTACAGATATTTATATTATCTATACTACTGTTGTTAATGCTGCTACTACTGTTTCTGCAGTAAGAAATTGCTAATTTACTCATTTGTTACCATTTTGGTTCTGTATTCCAGAAATAAGGATTTGAGTCTAGAGCTGTGTTTTGCTATGTTGCTATGTTCACTGTGAGAAAATGGCTCCATTTGGGTAGAATATGAAGTCAATGCTATATCAATGTTGCAACAATATTATCTTAGGAATTATATATAATATTGCATTTATTTTCACATAGATTGTGCCAGGATGTAGAGAAATAGCTTTGAATCATGTGACATTTTTTGACAGTTATGGAGCCCAAGCTCTAGGAAGGGCTCTGCATCCTGGAACACTGTATGACTGCCGCAATGATTCCTTCATTCCAGGTAACCATCTCACAAATGGATGGATTTATACATTTTATAAGTAAAAATAGTGATTCTTTCAATCACTTTCCAGTATGAGGATTAAAGTTGATTTAATATTACATTACTTTCTCCAAGAATATACTATTATACTTATTACAAAAAAATTGCACCCTTTAAGTAGCAGCTTAAAGTAATGGTGGAGGGTTGGCCAAGTACATGCGTGATAACAAATCCTCAGCACGTCAGAGCCGGGTTTCTCTGCAGTACAGCCAGACGACAAAATATGAACAACTTACTATGGACCAGCTGGGCAATATCACCTATCCCGAAGTGTTTGAGGATGGAAGTGCCACACATGTTGTTACTGCTGTACTGTATGGAGCCCAGGCTTTCATGGTGTTTGATCTAACAGCCAATGAGAATGAGGATAAAGAAGAAATCGAGGGAAACTTAAATGTAATGGTCCAAAAGATACCTTCACTTTCTATTGAGGGAGAAGGAGCTCTAACCATGAGCGAAACAGAAAGAAAATTAGCTGACGCTATCAACTGCACATTTTATGGTGACTATGAACTTGAGCAGAACCCCACCACATACATAGAGGCCCTGCAGCTATACAGGAAGCTTCCATCTCTTCTGAGGGAGAGGGAGAATGATGCAGTACCAGTGAAGGTTTGGCTTTATCCCCTTGCACGACTGGGTGAAAAAGCAGCTACACTGAAAAGGGAACTTCATAAAACACTTATCTCTAAAACAGAAACTTTATTGGAGGAACTGGGTAATGCAGATACTCAATGCAATGATCTGATTACAAACACAACAATAAACGATTTCAAAGATGTGAGACAAAGACTGAAGACATTCCAGCATTTGCTAGAAGTCTACAAGGAGTTGTTTCTAAAAGCTCTGCGTAGGCTCATTCCTGCTATTCGGGGTGGAAAGGAGAAGGAGCAGGCACTAGCAGACATCATAACCATCCATCAGAAGTCTCCCTTTAGAGCTGAGAAGCTGAATCAGTGGCTTGAGTACAGTCAGGGTGAAATTAATCTGCTGAATCTATATACCCAGCAACTGGCTGGTGTCCCTGCTGTAAAATACTCAGCCCTGTTGAGCAACATTCTCAGTGATCCCAGTGTTGATACTGTGGTGTGCTTCTGCTTTACCTCTCTGACAGATGGAGACCTATATTTGTCCATTCTATCTAGTTTTTTGGAAGTGGATGAGTTTGAAAACCTGTCAGCAATTCCAGAGTTGGCTGATCAAGACATCAAGATCTGGTTCCACAATCCTGATGTAATTGAGAATTTGAAAGATAAGCTTTTTCTCTTCAGAAGTTTTTTCCAAGCTAATAAAGATAACACATAAATCAGGTTTGTCATTGTCTCAGTCTCCGACCCCTCCAACCCTGGAACCTCCATTTGACTTTATAGAAAAGGGAAAATGGTGGACAGTGCATTTAAAACTGTGTCCAAACCACCTGCACCCAAGGTGAACATTCAGGACAGAAATATGATCTTGAAGCTGCAGAAGTCCCCAACTGGATCGACAGTGAGGTTCAGTGTGGAATACAGGACGACACAGGCCACCGATTCAGAAGCTGATGTGGAAAAATGGGAAGTCACAGAGACTCCAGATGCTCAGGAGAACTTCACACTGACTGGAATTAAGCCTGCAAATCAATATTGGGTTCGGTACAGAGCTATTAGTGAAGTTAGAGTGAGTGAAGCTAGCGACTCTGTCCTCTTCTCCCCCCAAGGAAAATTAAAATTTTCTTTGGGCCTAAAATGGGTAAGTTTTTTCTTTTCTTACATTGGCAAGACTGTTAATTCCATATATTGTTAGCTTATATGTAGTTGAGATAGCTTTTTTGATGAAAAAAAACTAGGTAGATGAAACAATATTATGTATAATTTTGACGTTAAGTTTTGTTAAGTTTTTAATGGACAACAATTGACCGCATAACATTTCATGCAGTTTGTCTGATAGACTCCTCATATGGCATTGTAATATGTGTCTTGTTTTCTTGTTGCTTAGAAGAAGTGAGCTAAGTGTAGAACTGGCTCTCATTTTTCCAGTATGTAATTATAAACTATGATAACCTTCATAACCATAGACTTGTCATGGTGAAGGGGATTGTGTATATTAGTGAACATATCTGAGGGACGAGGTCAGGGTATGAGTGATCATAATGACCCCCATGAAAAGATGGGTTACAGAATCGCACCCCTGCCAAATGAAAGGTGGGGGTCAGATCAAATGCCAGTCAGGTGGCAGTCATGTGACGGACAGTCTTAGGTTGGGTAATTCCTTGCAATGGAAACTAGCTTTGGGAACATGGACAATAACTTCACACATAGTACGTGCTCTGGTATCAAATTTCTTGATTATGGATCCTCCTTCTCAAGAGCTCCTACAGGAGTTATGACTCAGGCTATGAGAGAATGCTCATTAGTCATTATCTTATCTTATCTTATCTCATCTCATCTCATCTCATCTCATCTCATCTCATCTCATCTCATCTTATGAAGGCTGAGAGCCTTGCAGTTCGAATTTTCCCAGTGGACAAGAAAGTATTATTAGAATTCTGTACAAGACATAAATAACTCTAGGATGTGCTGGTGGACACCTGTGATGAGGGAAGCCATCAAGGATGAGAAGGATGTCTTCTAAGAAATGTTCACAAAGGGCTCTCCTGATTCAATTGAGAGGTATAGGAGAAGTGCAGAAGTGAAAACCCAGGGGTTTGTAGAGGCCATGGAAAAAGACAAAAATGTTCTGACAAACGATTTTCCACCTCAGGAGAAGGAGACAAGACCATTCACAAGTTGTGCGAAGCAAGTGCAGGGGAGTATTGACCTCTGTTGGTGATATTGTTAAGCAAAGTGGAAGGAGCATTGTAAAAAATCTCCTTTACCCTTTGGACATGCCCTCCCTTCAGAACGCAGTGCTAGAAATCTCTGTTGTTTTTGGAGTCCATCACTCTGGCTGAGGTTATTGTCAGAAACCTTTAATTTGGCAAGCCTGTCGTAGTGTATGGGAATCAACCAGATGTTGAAGACACTGGACAAGTTTGGGGTCATGTGGTAAACATGTGTATACCACATGGATATCTGTGGCAGGGCCCACAGACTGTGAATGGTGTCTCTCTCTCTCTTTTTTTTTTTAAAAGGGTGTGAAAGATCTTTTGTGAAAGATCATGGAAGTGTTCTAATACAGTATGGCATTTGCTGTGGGAGGTACTGGAGGAGTACAGAGTGTCTGGGATGCTACTTGCTCTGGTCTCTGTAGGAATGCAGTGAGCATTCTTGCCATTACGTCAAAACCGTTGAAGGTGGGTGTTGTACTCTGTTCCACTCCTGTTTGTGTTTTTCCTAGACAGGAAAGCAAGATGCAGCCGAGGTTGGAGACATGTCCAGTATGGAGCTTAGAAGTATCATCCCTGTTATTTGCAGATGAGGTTGTTCTTTTTCAGTTCAGGTATTTTGAGCTCATATTCATGAGCTATGAAAAAAGAGAGTGTGGGATTGACAAATGGATTGGGTCAGCAGCAGCAGCGCAGCAGTTGCTGTACCTGTTTGTGGTGGTGAAGCAGGAGCTCAGTTTGCAGATGAAACTCTCTGCTTACTGTTAAAAGTACATCCCTATCCTAACCTATGATCACAAGCTGTGAATAGTGAATGGAAGAGTATGTTCACAAGTATAGGCAGCAAAAATAAGGTTCCTCTTCAGGGTAGCTTGGCTTAATCTCTGTGATAGAGTGAGGATCGCAACAATCTGGCCTCAGAGTAGAGCCACTGCTTCTCCAGTTGAGGTGGTTTGGGCACCTCAAGGATTCCCCGTGGTCGGCTGTTAGTAGAGCTGTAACAGTCAGACCCAGAACCCCCTGGACAGGTTATGCAGTCGGGTCCATAAATATTTGGACATCAACAAAGTTTTTGTTATTTAAGCTGTCTACCACAGTATATTGGGGTTGAAATTAATGACTATAACCTCAATGTGCAGAATTTCAGCTTCAATTTCAGGGTATTTACATAAAAATTAGGTGACTTGTGTAGGAATAACAGCACATTATATATGTGCCCCCCCCCCACCCCCCCACCCACCCATTTTTAAGGGAACAAAAATAATTGGACAATTGGCTGCTCAGCTGTTCCATTGCCAGGTTTGTGTTATTCCTTCATTATTTCACTTACAAGTAAGAAGATAAAAGGTCTAGCTTTGATTTAAAGCATGGCAGTTGCATTTGGAATATGTTGCTCTCAAGACTCAATATTAAGCCCAAAGAGCTCATTGCCAGTTAAGCGAGCAATCATTAGGCTACTGGGCATCATTATGTTAGTTTGTCCAATTACTGTCCATTAAAAAGGGAGAGACAACATATAAAAAAAAAAGTTCTGTAATTCCTCCACTTTGATCTCATATTCATTATTTTCAACTCTATATAATATACTGTGGTAGATATCTAAAATAATAATAATAATAAGTTTGTCAATGTGCAAATATTTATGAACCTGACTGTATCCCCTAGTTGGGACCATCTGAGGATCCCCCTAGGAAGAGTTGGAATCTGGAATGTAGCTAGAGAATTCTGGACTGACCTTCTGAGCCTGTTGCCACAGTAATTCCCACCAGTATAACTAGAAGGAAAATGAATGAATGATGAACTCTGAAGTTAAATTGTCCCAAATAAATTTTGCAAACAATTTCATATTTTTCAAAGTTTACAATACTTTGTTCAACTCACACTGACACAAAACACAAAAACTTTGATTAACTGATCTATGGTCTCTGTAACTGCAGTGAAGCAGCCTAATCAACCCTGATTAAACAAATACAGATATTTTCCTCAGCTGTATTCTGACACATACGTTTACCTTGTGCCTACAGTCACTGGTCATTTTATCCTTAGACACAAGTCACTTTGGTACAGGTATACAGTTACTGCCCATTAGCCATCTGTTAATTTGTGGAATAGATCACATAATTTTGTTCCCCACAGAACTGGATGACTGCTTCTTTCATCAGTGAACTAAGATTAAAAGTGATGAGCAGCTTGGGTACATCACAGTGGAGTCCCTCAACCATCCAGCCAGTGGTTACAAATCTTGCGAACAATCTTGTGAGTAACGTCTAAAGTGATATTCAAGAGGGCAGTCAACTCAGTAATTTTAATATTTGCAGGATATGTTACTCAGGATATCAGTATGTGTAAAATGCACATTTCCATTATTGTGGCACAGCAGGAGCAGGTGGATATAGATCTTCTTTACAGGTACCCCTGTTTTGCTAGTGAGAAAATAAGATTATCCATACATACACAATAAGATGGGCACTGACAAAACTTATCAACTGTTTGACATTTGACATACATGAGGCAGAGATGTTTGGACAGAGGTAAAAAAGAAGCTTAACTGACATACAAATCAACAGCAATGATCAAATTCAAGCAAATGGGCTCGTTCAGGCAAGAAAGAGTTATAAGTAGCAAAACAGAAGAGAGATTAAAAAAGACAGAAACCATGCTAATTTCAATATTCAAAAAATACAAAAGGGAATTTGGCAAAACCTAGCAAAGAGTGTTCATTGATTTTAAGTGGGAGTCAGCTGTGGTGGGTTAGTAGGAAGGAGACAATAAATGAAGTAAATTCTGGACTATAGTGGTGGACACTTGTACATCTTTAATATCTTAATTCAATATATATTTTTAGCTTGGTAGCACAAATCATTTCACTATTCCAGCTTCCATGATACTGAATTGTGCTACATAGGTCAAATTGTTAAATTTCACTAGAACCGTCCTGCTGACTCAAATAAGCAGCAGATATTACCACTGCCATTTGGCTAACATTAGTATTGACTCTACACTGTAGTGAAAATGTGCAAGAATGCTTAGAAATGATCTACACACAACATGCAATTTGTTCTCTATAAAAACATCACATGCATATCCTCCCCACAGGAAATTCCATATAAGAATGGAATCTCTAGAGGAATGAGAACCGGAATAGCATTTCACTATCAAGGGGTTGTTCCAGCAAATTCAGACTTGTATGTATTCATGACATTATACACATAAAATAAAATAAAACAACATCATGTGTCCTGCAGTCAGATGGGGATCCCATGGGGATATCTAGAATCTTGATATTGATGGATGTGACCATTTTTCCTACTTGCTAAATACTTGCATTTTTTTTTCCGCTCCTTTCACACAGCTTTATATTTACGTTTAAGACCGGGAAGGGGGAAGATGATGACATTGCTTTTTACATGCAGATATGGCCTAAATTAGGCTCATATTTGAAAAAATATGTGTGGGAAAAACTGGATCTGTTACAGGATGTCCCCTACTCCAAGGATCAGCATTTGATGTCTTCATTGTCATTGGAGATGAAAGCTATGTGGTATAACAATTAATAGAATAAGTAGATAAACAATAAAAGTACGGTAAATAATGTAAGTAACATTAAATCTACACATATTTGCTTTCCACTGTGATGGAATGGTGTCCTGTTCAGGGTGCATTCCCACCTCACGCCATGTTCCCGGGATAGGCTCCAGGGGGAAAAAGCAGCTGCTGAAAGTGAGTGCGTTATTTGCTTTCCAGGTATATTTAAATGGTTGGAGATATTGCTTGATTAAGCACTATATACCAGTGAAGAGACTGGCTGCACTGAGCATTGAGGAAATTATCATTATAAACAGCATTGGTTTAGTTTCGGTAAGTCAGATTCTCAAAAGCTCCAAGTTATTATTATTTTTAAATAAAACATCTAGAGTAATTTGTAAGGCAGGAAAGAATGAAGAGAGAAAAAGTGAAAACTGTGCAGTGCTTTGTTTGATCATGAATTTAAACAACTTTATTATGTACTGGAGAGAGCCTATGGATAATTTTAATTTATAATTTAATAATAAATTAATAATTTATAAGAATTCTACATACTTCTTATCTTCCAAGAACTGGAGCATGGCTGCCTTCAGTAAAGAACAAAAGTCTGGTACTTCACGTTGGGAGCTTTCCAAAGTGCAGTCAGATGGGGCACAACCAATCTGCAAACCTGTGAGTAACAAAGCAATAGTTTAAAATAGTAGATTAAATTGAAAATAATTTTTTGCTACCTAAAGAATCATCTTCTTCTTCTTTCGGCTTTTCCCTTCAGGGGTCGCCACAGTGAATCAGCACTCTCCACCTATCCCTATCTTCTGCATCCAAAACACTTGCACCCACTAGCTTCAGCTCTGCTACCTCTAGCTCTGACTCCTGTCTCTAAACCATACAGCATGGCCGGTCTCACCACTGTCTTGTACACCTTCCCCTTGATTCTTGCTGATATTTTTCTATCACACAGAACAGAACCGACACCTTTCTCCACCCATTCCAACCTGCCTGCACTCGCTTCTTTACCTCTTTCCCTTGTTGACTCCTGTACCTTCTTCACTTCTTCACCCTGTAATCTTACTGTTCCACTTCCCTCCCTTTCATTCACACACATGTACTCAGTCTTACTACGACTGACTTTCATTCCTCTTCTCTCCAGCGCAAACCTCCACCTCTCCAGGTTTTCCTCCACCTGCTCCCTGCTCTCACTACAGATCACAATGTCATCCGCAAACATCATTGTGCAAGGAGACTCTTGTC
>CM040991.1:23704568-23721870 GCA_022985145.1 Pangasius djambal
GTCAAAACAAAGCATATTCTGCGATGAAGGTCCTCTGGGAGAAAGAAAAATTAGCCGGGGAGGAAAATGCACAAATATAATCAAGCAAATTTAAGAACTCAGGAGATCGTACAATTTAGTCGGGCACCTGGTTCTGCATGGCCCCCAACTTTATGTCCCCTTGCAGGGCCGTGAGACCCCTAGTCATCTCCTCCTGGTGTGTGACCATGATTGCGGACTGGGTCGCGTTAGATTTACACAGTTCCGAAAACATGTTCGTGATGGTATCCAAGCGTCGGGGGATGTCCACGGATTGTAGATGGTACAGTTCCTCAATCCGTGTCACCTAGGGTTAGGTCATATGGGACAATAGATCAGAATTTCAGATTTCATTTCCTGATATTTACATCTAGATGTGTTAAACAACTTAGAACATGGCACCTTTGGTGGCAGACCACTCAAATTTGTATGTGAACAAAAGTATTGGAACAGATAGTAAATTAAAGTAAATAACACTTAATATTTGGTTGCATTCTTTTTTTGTGATGCTTTTCCAGGCATGTACTGCAGTTTATTTCAGTTGTTGTTGTTTTGGGGGTTTCTCCCTTCAGTCTCCTCTTCAAGAGGTAAAATGCTGCTCAATTGGGTTAAAGGTTAAGGCGGCTTCCTCATTAGGGATAAAAATTCAAATATTTACAATATATTTTTTGTGAATCCATTTATTTCTGTAAAGCTGCTTTGTGACAATGTCCATTGTTAAAAGCGCTATGCAAATAAAATTGAATTGAATTGAATTGACTTGGCCAGTCTAAAACCTTCCACTTTTCCCCCCGATAAAGTCCTTTGTTTTGTTGGCAGTGTATTTTGTGACTTTTGAATTTGTTCTGGGGCTACCATCATGAGTTATATCATCAATAAAGATTAGTGAGCATGTTCCATAAGCAGCCATGCAAGCTCAAGCCATGACACTACTTCCACAGTGCTTGACTCATGAGCTCATATGTTCAGGATCATGAGCAGATCCTTTCTTTCTCCACACTTTGACCTTTCCATCACTTTGCTAGAGGTTAATCTGGGTTCCAGAACTTTTCTGGCTCATCTGTGTATTTCTTTGTGAATTCCAGTCTGGCCTTCTGATTCTTACTGCTGATGAGTGGTGTGGCCTCTATATTTCTGCTCTCAAAGTCTTCTTTGAATGGTGGATTGTGACACCTTCACCCTTGCCCTGTGGAGGTTGTTGGTGACATCACTGGCTGTTGTTTTTGGGGTTTTCTTCACAGTTCTCCCAATGTTTCTGTTGTTTTCCTTGGTTGACCTGTTCGATGTCTGGTTGTTAAAACACCACCATTTTCTTTCTTTTCCAGGACATTCCAAACTGTTGCATTGGCTATGCACAATGCTTGTGCAGTGGGCTTGCTTTTGGGCAAACACACTATGCTTGTGTGTTTCAGAACAGAGCAGCTGGACAAGAGATTTCACAAAATTTTAGATATAAGGAATGTATTATACAGTACAGAGATTGGATAGTATTTGTAGTTATACACATATTTAAAAGGGTCAGTTTTTGCACTGAGAATTTGTGAAGAATAAAGTTACTGCAATAAACAGATTTCCTTGATCATGCATATTTGTGGGTCTACTTAAAAGACTTCCATTTTAAGAATGCCACATATTCTTAAATATTGGTTTTTTATTAAAATCAGTATTAATTTCCAATGTCCCCTGAGGCGAGACTCCCCATTTACTTAAAATGATCAATTGATGACAGTTTATGTATTTTGTATGCAAATTATTTTTAATCAAACATTCTCTCATGAGAAATTCTTCTGATGCTTAAATATGGGACATGGAATCAAAGGACAGTCTGTATTTATTACTTTGTTGGTGATTGTACTGTAGTAATTGGCAGTACTGACATCACTCAATGATTGTATATAAATATATCGAAAGCATGGAATTTGTGACAGATAATAAAGTAAAAAAAACCGAACCTAAACTGGAGAATACTCAGCGTACTTTAAGAAACTTCATCTACATGTACAAAAGAACTTTGCAAGGAAACTGAAATATAAATAAATATAAAGGGGCTATATATCATATATATAAAACAACAATTATCAGATAATGTGGAACAAGAGCTAATATACTAGTGTTCAGAAAGGGGTTGGTGTTACATAAATGACTGTATGATGATCATCAACAATGGTTGCAGTATTAAATACAGGTATTTTTAAATGATTTAAATTATTACAAAAAAACAAGCGTTTTAAAATCATTCAAATGTAGAGTTCCTTGGAGCTCTATGGCGCGACTGCCCATTTACTTAAAATTATATTTTGTTTATAATTGACACTAATCAAATGCTTTCCCAAGAGAGTATCTGTACACTTATAACCCACATCAAATAGTTATCTATGCAAGGATAATTTATTTAGGCACGTCTTGGTAAAGGTACAGTATGTTATATTCCAGTATGTTATAACAACTGGAACATTGAGTTCTAATCCATTTTTGATGGAATGTAGTTGAGCATAAACGAATTAAACATGAGTTGAGATTAAATATCTATGAATATCTATCACATCCATGGCCAGACAAAGACTTTCTTGTCTGTCTAAGACTTAAAAAATTTAAGAGTTCATTGATTTCTATAGAATATTTAATAGTTATTAAGAACTTATGCAATGTACCAAAGCTAATCATATTGCAGATGTTCAACAAATCAACATCCTATAATCAGAAAGCAAACTTCAAAACAATTCTTCCTTAAAACCGATCTACAGTGTTTATTTTTCTATAAATGGACATGCATTACAATGGCTGTATTATAAACCTGGTAAAATACCATCAGTTGTAGTCCCAGGAATGACAGAATAGTAATTTACTATACTATTTACTATTACTGTAAAGGCCTGTGAAATATGTAGTTTTAAACCCTATCAGACTCAGTATCAGAATGAGAACCAGAAACACTTTATTTCCTATGAGTTGTGCTCAAAGGAATTGGTTTTGGTTTGGTGCCAGTGTACAACATTAAACAGTGTATCAAAACATACAGCGCAGCAGCAGCAACAACAACAACAACAACAACAGACAATGCAACAAACAGTGCAGCAGGATCAGACAGTGCAGTAGATTATACATTGTTACAAATTATACATTGGACGCAATAGACATTACAACAGTATTTATGATTACATAGACATTGCAATAACCTTTATGACTCCCTTTTAATAAAGAGCTATTATTCAACTAAACACCCTTCATTTTCAGTTACAGACCATTTTGTGTTAATGATTATAGTCACATAGAAATCTGTTCTTATATTTGTGTGGTAACAACATGTTCAAACTTAATTATTGTTAACGATTTCGACTAGTGTATCATATATTAATTATGTAGAACTTTCAACTGTATACCTATAAGTAAGTCTAACTGTAAAGCATATGAAATGTCTGTGAAAAAATAAACACAGCCAATTTTCTTTAAGAGGTTGGATTAGCTTCACTGTGCTCCAGGTAAAATGGTTATTTGCTTTAATTGGTAGTGAATTCCTGAGGTGACATTTTTAAAAAAAACTGAGCTAGCTATAAATATCTGACAAACTACAGATAAAATTCAGAGGAAGTAGTTTGGGGCTGTGTATAGTCACCTTTACTGAACTCATTTATTTGTGAGAACAACACACCAGGTGAGATGACTAGCTATTTCTATTATTACTGCTACTAATATTACTATGTGATTGATCTTATGGTATGAAACTTTTAGTAGTAATTATAAAGCAGTACTTTCACATTGTATTTTTTTTTACAGGTATGGAGGCCAAAATAATTGAAATGTCAGCCGTAGGAAGGGCTTTGCATCCTGGCATGTTGTATGACTGCCGCAGTGATTCTGTCATTCCAGGTAAACATCCTACAGTCTTTAACGTTACCCAATCCAAGTGTTACTTTACTGTTAAATAAACTCATTGGTTGCATAGTAATGCACTTGTATGTTCCATTACATTATTAAAGCATAGGCTATTAAAAATAAATCACCCATTTCACTGGTAAACACAATGTTGCCTTCAAACACTGTCAAGTGTTAATAGTCAAAATGTCTGGCTGGGCATGCTTGCTGATGAATTCTAACATATGTATCATAATGGAGATGTGCAGGCTCCTTTCCATATGTTTTTTCAGCCACCCACAAGGGCAGTGTGTTCTTGTAGCTCAATACTATCCTGTAGACATGTCAATCTATTTATTTATTTAAATAATTGTTGGAAATCTAAAACTAAGCCAGGAATGTTAAACTTAAATTCTACCAAGACCACAACATTATTTTTGTGAGACCCCAAAGGGCTGTAATCTAATGGTATTTTGTTTTTAAACAGTTATTTAACATATTCTAATGATTATTAATAATCTAGGCTCAATTTCAATAATCTAGGCTCAAATTAGAATGTTAGGAAACAGAAGAGTTGCAGAAACTATTTAAATATTTGCACTATTTTGTAATAACAGTTATTATACTGATTAAAGTTTTTTTTTTTAATGAATGCATTCTTTTGTCTTATAAATTGTCATTGGTGTGTAGCTGTTTGAAAGCTAGACAGCTACAATATAAGCATAGAGATGTCAAAGTGAGAGCCACAGAAGCAGCCTGCTGGAGGTTTACTGCACTAAGAGAAAAATAAAAGTAGGTCAGAATTTATAAGATGAAAGCAAAATTGTTTGACAGTAGATTGTACCTCTAAAATGATCATGAAACCAATCATGATTTTACTTTTATATATCCTCATCACACAAAAAGTAATGTCATATATTGATGTACTCAGCACTCTTCTAAATTTGGCTCTGCTGGTAGTCCGGGGATTTAAAGTAATAATTTTCTGATTTATTCAAATTTATTTGTATAGCTCTTTAAACAATGGACAGTGTCACAAATCAACTTTAGAGAAATCTATAAATTCAGGATAAATTTTACAGTCATAAATTTATCCCCATATATCCAAGGTTTAATTAGTCAGAGAGGTTATTTTTATCCATGATGGTCAGCAGCGGGTGTGCAATAAACTAACTTAATAAACTAATAAACTATTTCTTCAGTATATTATCTTGCAGCTGAAGCTTTTTATGAAACAAACTTTGAGGTGAATATAGTGCATTCATTGTGGAACATTTATTACAGTGACAAAAGTGGAGCATAATAATATTTCTTATTATTACTAAATGCAGAATAGATCAACAATGCTAATTTAATGTCTGGTAGGCTTTAAATCCACACTCTTCCAGATGGAAACTAGTACAATTTGACAATTTATTTTAAAGACATAACTTCCAAGTTGACTGTTGTGTGACAGAAGTTGCAATCTCTCACTCATTTCAGGTATTTCTCTATGGGATACTGAAACAATAAAGAAGGGTGTAGTTTCCCGTCGGCAGCCCAAGACAGATCTGAAGTTCACTGCTTCTGATTCTCTCAGTGAGAAAGCCAAACTCCTAGATGTGAGCGCCTCCCTTACAGCTAGCATCCTGGGTGGTTTAGTGGATGTTGGAGGGTCGGCCAAATTCTTACGTGATAACAAATCCTCAGCACGTCAGAGCCGGGTTTCTTTGCATTACAGCCAGACAACAAGATATGAACAATTTACTATGGACCGCAATATCACTTACCCAAAGGTGTTCGAAGATGGAACTGCCACGCATGTCATTACTGCTGTACTGTATGGAGCTCAGGCTTTCATGGTGTTTGATCTAACAGCCAATGAAGATGTGGACAAAGAAGAAATCGAAGGAACCTTAAATGTAATGGTCAAAAATATACCTTTTATTGATATAGAGGGAGCTGGAGGTCTAAAAATGAGTGACAGTGAAAAAAAATTGTCTGACAAGATCAGTTGTACATTTTATGGTGACTATGAACTTGAGCAGAACCCCACCACATACATGGAGGCCCTGCAGCTATACAAGGAGCTTCCATCTCTGCTGAGGAAGAGGGAGAATGATGCAGTACCAATGAAGGTTTGGCTTTATCCCCTTGCAAGTTTGAGTAAAAAAGCAGCTACACTGGAGAGGGAAATTCATAAGACATTTATCACTAAAACAGAAACTTTATTGGAGGACCTGAGAAATGCAGAGACTCAATGCAATGACCTGATTACAAACACAACAGTAAATGATTTCCAGGACGTGAGACGAAGGGTGAAGACATTGCAGGCATTGCTAGAAGTCTACAAGGTGATTTTTCTAAAAGTGCTGCGTAGGCTCATTCCTGCTATACGGGGTGGAAAGGAGAAGGAGCAGGCACTAGCAGACATCATAACCATCCATCAGACGTCTCCCTTTAGAGCTGAGAAGCTGAATCAGTGGTTTGAGAACAATCAGAGTGAATTACATCTGCTGAATCTCTATACCCAGCAACTGGCTGGTGTCCCTGTTGTAAAATACTCAGCCCTGTTGAGCAACATTCTCATAGATCCCAGTGTTGATACTGTGGTGTGCTTCTCCTTCACCTCTCTGAAGTATGAAGACCCATATTTGTCCATTCTAACAAATTTTTTGAAAGTAGATGAATTTGAAAACCTGGTTACAGTTCCAGAGTCAGCTGAACAACTGTGGTTCCAAAGTCCTGTATTAAGTGAGAAGATGAAAGATAACCTTTTCCTCTTCAGAAGTTTTTTCCAAGCTAATAAAGATGACAAACAAATCAGGTTTGTCATTGTCTCAGTCTCCGACCCCTCTAATCCAGGAATCTCCATCCGTCTTTATAAAAAAGGTAAAATGGTGGACAGCGCATTTAAAACTGTGTCCAAACCACCTGCACCCAAGGTGAACATTCAGGACAGAAATATGATCTTGAAGCTGCAGAAGTCCCCAACTGGATCGACAGTGAGGTTCAGTGTGGAATACAGGACGACACAGGCCACCAATTCAGAAGCTGATGTGGAAAAATGGGATGTTACAGAGACTCCAGATGCTCAGGAGAACTTCACACTGACTGGAATTAAGCCTGCAAATCAATACTGGGTTCGGTACAGAGCTATTAGTGAAGTTGGAGTGAGTGAAGCCAGCGACTCTGTCCTCTTCTCCCCCCAAGGAAAATTAAAATTTTCTTTGGGCCAGAATTGGGTGAGTAAAATTTTTACATTTATACTAATTTCTTTTCATGCAAGTATGATTTTTAGCCAATCATTTTCTAGAAAAATGGAGAGTATAGCAACATAAGGAAACCATGTCTTTGATTCATATAACATCCTACTAAAAATATTAAAATAAAAAATTAAATAACGTGAAGTTTTAATTGTATGTGTTAAAATATATTCTGCACAGTGCAAGTAAATTAAATATATGAACAATATATATATAAATATGTTTTATTATACATATTAGGGATACAGAGAAAAATACAGGTAAAATAATAAAGATGAAAAAAAATGTGCATATTTGCATATAAAGTGCACCATTTTTTCTCTACAGAACTGGAGCCATTGGTCCATTATTAATGAACTAAGGAGCCAAATGTTGAGTAACTTGTGCACTTCACAGTGGAGTCCCTCAAACATCCAGTCAGAGGTTAAAAATTTATTGAACAACCCTGTGAGTAACAACATTTGTAGTGAGGCTCAAGAGTGCAGTAAATGTAAAGATGTTCCTGCATTGTATCCCCACAATGTCATTTTACTGTGTTTTTGACAAATTAGCATTAACATAAAATATAAAAGATAATAATTACACTAACCTATATTTAACACAATGTTTTTAAACTAGATTTTAATTAAAATCTACATTTCATTAATAATATATTTCATTAATTCATTCACGATATTAAACAACCTCTTTCCAAATTAAAGAGTGTAGGTAACATGATTGAACATAAAATGTACAAACTTTTCCTACAGTAAATTGTCTAACATTATAAAGAATTAATTAGAGTACAGATAAGACTTGAGTTATACAAAAAGCAAACTGTTTTGGAAGTGGCTCTTTTTTTTATGATTATGTGTCAGAAGTGTAGGGTTGAATTTTCACGTGCCGTGTACGAGGACTCACAGATGATTTAATAGCCCTTTTCATGATGTAACTGATATACAGGATGTAAATAGATGGCAGGTCATGTTCAATTATTTTAGGCTTTATTTATAATATTTAATTTTTTTGAGCGATTCTGTTTTGCCATTATCAAATTGTGATAGCATCAGTACTTTTTGGTAATAGTGCTGAGTAAAACACTATTAGCAGCTACTTCCTAACTATACTTCTTCAGTTATTCTTCTTCAGTAGACTGTGTTGTGCATTCTTGAAGGAGCTGGTGTTTAAATCTGATTGAGTCAAGCTGCTGATGTGTGTGCTGAGGAATGTACAGCGTGAATGGAAAAGCATCTCAATGCTTTCCAGATAGTAACGAATGACTGTTTAATCGACATATATTGTCTTTCCATTCATCTGGGGTCTATAGCTTCTTATGGTTCTTTGCTTGATCACCACAGAAACTTCCCTTTGTGGTTGCAATCCCTGGTGGGATGAAACCAGGAATGGCTTTGTGCATCCAAGGGGTTGTTAGTGAAAGGGACGAATGGTACGTATACATGGTACACCTCAACACATGTCCGGCAGTATTTCACTGTGCAAACTCATGGAGCATAGTGAAAATCTTGATATGTGCTTGATAGATAATATCGACTTTACTTTTCTTCACAGCTTTTTCTTTAATCATAGAACTGGGACCAGAGGTCGTGATGACATAGCTTTTCAGTTGATGCTTGTGCCCAATCATTCTTTTGAATGTAGCACGTACCAGAATGGAAAATGGGGGAATGAAGAAACTTATCCTGGGTGCCCTTTATCCAAAGGTTCACACTTTGTTTTCTTCATTGTCATCAGTAAAGAAGCCTATGAGGTATGGAGATTTAAGAAATAAGTGACAAAATTCAAATAAATAATGTAAACAATGTTAATTAATCTTTTCTTTTCAGGTGTATTTGGATGGCCGGAGGTACTGCTTGTTCAAGCACCGTATACCAGTGGATAAAGTGAAGGTACTTGAAGTTATAGGAGATGTCATTATAAACAGCGCTGGTGTTGTTTCGGTAAGTAAGATAGTCCAAGGCTGCAGTTATTTGATATTTCAAACAGTGTATAGATTACTTTTACACTGTATACAATTTTGTCTGATCAAACTTTTAAACACTTGTATCTAAGAACTGTAGATATCCTATAGATAATTTTCATTAATAAGTATTCTTCATGCTTTTCGTCTCGCCAGAACTGGAGTGCATCTACCTTTGGTAAAGAACAATGTTCTGGCATCTCACACTGGGAGCTTTCTAACATCCAGTCAGATGTGAATTATCCGCTCTGTAAACCTGTGAGTAACAAGCACTTCAAAACTAGTGTAGAAATGCAAAATGCTCCTTATCATGTGCAGAATCATTAAATGTTAATAATAAAGCTACAACGAGGACTTTAAAATACTTCAACTACAGCAAAGAAACATTAAAAGTCTATGGTGAGAATTATTGCATGGCCTTCACAATGTTTGTGATTCTAATAGGACCAGCCCTATTCGTACCCAATCCCTGGAGGATTAAAACCTGGACTGGCTTTGTTCTTCCAAGGGGTAGTTCCTTTAGGTTCTAAGGGGTATGCTCTTAAATTACTGCACAAAAAAAACCTTCACTGTATCACAGAAGCTAAAGCAAACATACATAACAAAGAATATCAAACACAACATAAAATATGTACAAAGCACATTAGATCAAAGGTTTCTGATCCACCCATGTACAGCTATTAACAGAAATATCAATTTTCTTTCATATACTGAAATTTGCATATCCTTTGCAGCTTTGAAATAAATCAAAAGGCTGGGCCACTTGAACATGATGAAAATATCTTCCACTTCAAGACCTACCTATCAAGTGTGGTCTGTGATAGCTTCCGTAATAATGAATGGGAGGAACAACAATGGACAATGGATCCCATATTTGCTGAAGGAGAAGCCTTTGATATCTTCATGCTTACTAGACGAGGAAGCTATGACGTGAGAAGTTTAAAGAAGCAAAATGAGTTGATAAAAATTTAGTTAAATGAAGTCAATAACATTATATTAAATCTTTTCTTTTACATGTTTAGGTAACTGTAAATGGACGTCATTTCTGTACGTTCAAAGAACGCATACCAATGAGCAAAGTGTCCATAATTGAAATGTCAGGAAATGTGTTCATGAACACATTTGGCATTATTCAAGTAAGTCATTGTCATATGGTGAAACAGTTAATTGTCTCACTGCTGTGTGCTAATGTTAGCAAGAAATAATGTTTATTTTGATATATACAACTTTTTTTATGGAGAGAAGGCAATGATGTAAGAATATCATATGATTAAAATGTAATCACATTAAGGTATTTTCAATTAAAGTATTAAACATAGTACATTAATACATGTATTATTATTAAAGTATTACCTACTTTAAGAATTCTCTCATATAATATTAGTGCTTGAAATTTATTTTATTTTAACTTATCTGTTTTTTTCCTGTCAGGTGGATAATGCTAATGTGACCCTTGACATTTCAGCCCTTATGTGAGCACACTACCACCAGGAGCCTTGAGCTTGACCTTGTTTCTTTATTTCGTGTATTGGTTTGTGCAGGTGACCCAGTGGTGGCGACGCTTAGTGGTCACATAAGCATTCATAAAATTATGGGCTTATCGCTGTTACATTATTATATGATTTTACTGTAAACAATATGCTGATGATAAAGTATGGTTGATTTGTGTTAATGTTTATTAATGTGTCTAGGATGGTGGAAGAACAGATATTTGTGGGCCATTTTGTTGGATAATAAACTAATTATGTAATATAATGAAAGCCATATTATTCTAGTAATTTTATATTTTAAAGAAACTATAGGTCAATGCAAAGTATAGGTTAAATAATTAAGACATTCCTAGGAATTTTGCTTAAAATATGAAAAAAATGAACAGGCTTAAAATGTGTTATCAATCATTACTATCAAATTTACCTATAAAAAAACAACAACTAATAATTGGCTCACTCTTCTCCATTTTGTAAATAAATATAAGTTAATTTTAAGTTTACTTTTATTAAAATGACACAAACTCATTGACCAAAAGGCTGGAAAAGGCTTCACCCCATTCAGCATCAAGATTTTGTTAACAGTAGTAAATGACTGCAAAATAGCAGGAATATTTTAGATAACCCATGTGTAATCTACGAGCTTATATTACCTTTGACCAAAACAAAGTAAAAATCATCTGAATTAATGCAGATGTTTACACTTCAAAACAACCTAAATTTATCAAATAAATTATTTGATCGTAACATTTTTGGTAAATTTGCAGGACCTAATTTCCCATATTCCAGTCTAATAATTTGAAGAAATAATTAAAGAAACCTGTGTGAGTTCAAAACTTCCTTTTAGGTTGTGTTTGACAATACAGTAAATAACCACATATTTGTAGCAACACATGATATTTATTGCTGAAGGAATCTTAGAGAAACTATCATTTAATCCAAATTCATGACTCACTCTAATCAGTTTGCTTTAGATTGAAAATGTTTGTCTTTCTTTCTGTCTTTAAATTAATTTGCTTTAATTTTTCTTTACTGTTATACACTTTATTTGTTTAACATTATATGTGATTTTTTTGCGTGCTCATTTGCTATGCTATTTGAAGCCCCTGCTATCCAGGGGCAAAAAGATTTTGTGAGATGGAATTCTCTAAATAAAGTTTGACAAGGTAACAGAACTAGTTTTAATACTTTTGTTATTATGTGAAAGAATCTGGCAAATTTGTTTAATAATTCATATCAAAATAATATTTGTAATTTCCTTGCAGGTTGCCTAAATGCATGTACAAAGTGTATTTTCCCACTCTGCACTGTTTCCTACAATATAACTTATGATATTAGAATATGAAGTTCATGCTGTGCAGTATAAGCCTACTTTTTACTCCCTGTTGCTGCGAGAGCAGAGCTCTGGGTTCATAACTCACTTTGTTATTTCCTAGATTATGGTAGATGAAGGAATAGGATGTCTAGGACTCCTACTTGGAGCTTAATGTATTTCAGTGTCAGTGAGGGACTATTTACTTACTGGTAGATGTAAACAACCTCGTTTTGCTATTTACTCTTGTGCCAGTAAGTAAAATACAACAAATTCAGTGAATATTCACCAACCAAAATGTTTACTTGCTACATGATAACAAAATAAAATAAAACATATCCACCGTATAAAATATTCACTTTCTCTTACAGTAATCCCAGATCACATAAACTTTATCCAATTAACCAATACTTCGTACAGACTAACAGTTAAATGTTTACTCAAGCGCGCGCTCTCTCTCACTCAGACTGGCAAATTGAAAATGCATAAACAAGGCAAAAGCTGCAGGCTGTGAGGTGGCTGGGGTGCGCTGTGGCCCAGACTGAAATGGCCTCTTCACTCTGAGAAGAGCAATGACTCTACTGACTGCAAAGGTACGTGGTGTTTACGGCTTTCTGGGCTTTTACGTGCTCGACGTTTCTGAAGTTAGCACCTGCATCGCTCCGTGTTACTCGTCCACAGGCGTTTATCCAGCGGTGCCAGAGGAACCCTGAGCGTTAGCCGGTAGCTCAGAGCGCCATCTGGTTCTCCTCAGCGACTCCCAGCGGAAAACAGGCGCACAGCAGCCACTAGTGTGTAGCTGTGAGCTGAACAACAGCCTGCAGTTCGACTAGCTAACTAGGCTAGTCAGCTAGGTAACACACTGTGTGTATTAGAAACTAGAAACAGCAGCTCCCTCCTTCTAATCAGTTCGTAACTAGAACGTTCTGTCGCTCAGATTATTGTTTTAACAAGTTTAAACTTACAGTCACAGTTCATTAGTTATTCATAATTCCTAGCTTTTTCTCTCTCTCCCTTTTTTTCCCTTTCCGTTCTCACCGCACATTAACCCTATCCAAGTAACCAATCAGAATCATGCACGTTGCTAGGCAACCCTTTCCACTCTTACCGGGTTTGTACGTTTCCACTCTGTTTTTAAAAGACAGCAATGAAATTATCTTAAAACAAATGCAACACAAGTTTTTTTTTTATCAGCTTTTATCTTTAGCTTTTATAAGGTGGGAAACCTTATTTACAAACTGCGTTATGTGCACAAGTGTGTTTAAAAGTGCGTGTATGAACTACATTTTTTAACAAAATCGCATATGCATGCATGAACATGTACACACTATATAACGAGGTTACACAAGGATAAAAACCTGTGTGGTAAAAATAGCATTATGAAACATCTAATGTTCTGTAAAACTCTGAACAGTATATGCAATCTAAAATAGTTATTTGACCAGACCAGAGAATGTAATTTCTATGATCACAATTTTCTGAGCATTTGAGTTTTCTTAACAAATTGTTAAAGAACATCTTTGAAGAGATACAACGTTTGTCCTCCACTCCAACCGTTTCACATCATTTCAGC
This sequence comes from Pangasius djambal, assembly GCA_022985145.1. Classification (NCBI taxonomy): domain Eukaryota; kingdom Metazoa; phylum Chordata; class Actinopteri; order Siluriformes; family Pangasiidae; genus Pangasius; species Pangasius djambal. The sequence continues at coordinate 23,718,013 of CM040991.1, forward strand.
TTATAGAAAGAATAAAAACCTAGAAGATCTTTTGGTCAGGGCTAAGTTTACCTCATTTCTGGAAGCAGTTCCTCTTGTGAATGCTACACACTTTTAACAGTTTAATTTTCTGAATATTAAAGGGAAAAGTTATTTAATTCCGCAGCACATCACTTTTACTCCACAGAATGTGATTTACATGATTCCGTGCAAACATTCTATACAAATGAGATTAAAACATTTATATAATATCTGGAAACAAAAATTGGATACTTACCTGGTACTGCACTTTGCCGAAGCTGATCATCTCTGAAAATAACGGGTTTAGAAACCAACAGGTTTTGATCCATTCAGTATAGAAAGAGGAAAGAAGCTTAGTGGATTACACAGTTACAAATGGTGTATCCAAATGCATTTAATTATAGAGAATGAGAGTCTAGAGTCTATTATAGGAGATAGCTGGGGAGATGGTTTGGGGATCTCATACAGGGAGCTGTACTGTAATGGCTTGGGACTGCGATTGCTGTGGTGGCTTTGGGGCTGCGGTTGCCACGAGCAGCTTCGTACTCAGGACTCCATCAATGGACAGTGGATAGATTTTAACCAACCGGACTTCTTGCAAAATCTGTGATGAATTTACTGGTTGCACATTTGCACTATTTGTCCTTATAGTACACAATAATAGAAGGGATTTATTTATAATCGCACTATCTGTTGCACCCAGATGAGGATGGGTTCCCTCTTGAGTCTGGTTCCTCTCAATGTTTCTTCCTCATATTGTTTCAGGGAGTTTTTCCTCACCACCGTCACCCATTAGGATAAATTCACATATTTACAATATAATTTTAGAACCCATTTATTTCTGTAAAGCTGCTTTGTGACAATGTCCATTTTTAAAAGTGTTATACATATAAAATTGAATTGAATTGAAATTGAATTGAATTATAGTGTCTAGAGAGACAGATTTCAGAATTGGGATTTTTTTGTCATTGGGTAAATTATTTAAGATGAGTTTGAAATATAAGTTTTAATATTTATTGATTTGATAATTTATTTATATATATTACTTTTTTCATCTAGATTTTTAATTTTGGTTTGGTTTTTGGAGTTGGAGTGGGACTGTCCATATGCGGCCATATTTGTAAATATTTATTTTACAGTGAATGTTTTATTTTGAGTGGTTGATGGTGGGAAAACAACCCAGGGTTAGGGTTAGTGGTTAGGGTTAAGGTTGGATTTAAGGTTACGGTTGGGTTTAGGGTTAGGATTTAGATCTAGGGTTAGAGTTTACAGTTGGAATTAATTTTTAAGTTAAAGGTTACGTTTTGGGTTAGGGTTAAGGGTTTAGGGGTTAAGGTTTTTAGTTAGGTTTATGGTTAGGGTCTAAGGTCATTTCTTAAACATATTTTCTAACAAGTAAGTTGGGTTCAGATTTTGAGGGAACTCTGGGTATGGCTGCACTTGTGAGTCTGCTCATATCATCATTTACCCTCAATTTTTAAAATTTTTTAAATTTCAAACTATAACCACAAACATAATAGAATAGTGCTAAATGAACCATGACAACTTTAATGAACTTTATACAAATTTTATAAATATTTGTTAATTGTTTTATTTGCCTATTTTTCATTCAGTCCATTTGGGAATTTGGTATTGAGTCTATTTATCCATTGTATTTCTATCCTTTTCCTTTCGCGTGTGGTCTAGCTGGGGTTGTGGGCAATTATCCATGCTGTTGCCCTGTTTAGGCCATGTTGTTGGAAGTGCGAGACCAGGTGAGTGTTTTTCTTTTTCCGGTGTTTGATGTTGTATGTGTGTGGGTTTAGTTGTGTCTTGACTGATGTGCCAGTCTCTCCCACATATTGCATGCCACATGTTTCAGATGTGATGAGATAAACGCAGTTATTTTTTGTTTAGAAAGATATTTTTGGGGAGTCCTATTTTGTAATTTTTCACTATTTTTGGGCTTGTCAGTGAATGTACTTTGTGATTTGGTGAATATAGTTTGCTTTTTACTAACAAGTCTTTTAAATTTTTGTTCCTCTTGAAGGCTGAAATTATCTTGAAACTGTTGTCTTCTCCCACCATTTGGTTAAAATTAGATTTCAGTGCCTTGTTTATGCTAACTGCATATCTGAAGAAACTGGTTACTAGTGGAATGATTGTATTCTCCTGGTTCCCAGAGTTTGAGCTTCTTGGTGGTCTGTCTTGGTTGTCCAGCCATTCCTGGTAGGTGGATCATAAATAGGATTTGGAGTAGCCTCTGTTTCTGAGTGCTTGAAATAAAGTGTGTGTGGCTTTATTAAAGTCCTTAATCTGAGTAAAAATTCTCCTAAATATTAGTATCTGTGATTTGACGATGCCATTAAATGTGCTATGGGGATGGTAACTTTTCCTGTGTAATAAGGCATGTGTGTCCCTTTCCTTGAAATGCACCCTGATGTCTAATTTCTTGTTTTTATCAAATTGTTGGCCTTTGTATGTGACAGTGTCCAGAAAGTTGATTTCACTATTATGTAAGACATACTATACTTTTATGGTATCATGGTGATTATTGAGAATTTGGATGAAATTGTAAAATTCCTCTTCCCCATGGGTCCATGTACCCCAGATATCATCTAAGTATCTGAAATAATGGGCTGGTTTATATGAGAATTTGGGAATCACTCTTTCCTCCCAGTCTGCCATATAGATGTTGGTATACGTAGGTGCAAATTTTTTGCCCATTGTTGTTCCTTTAATTTGTAAGTAGAACTGTTCATTGAACTCAAAATCATTTCTGGTGAGACTTAATTCTAATAGTTCCAGTATGATGTCTTCAGGTCTATTTGGGTCCAGGTTTTTATTAAAAAAATTGTCTGACTGCTAATAGCCCTTTATTTGTTTCTATGTTGGTGTAAATACCATTGACATTTATTGTAAAAAGCAGGCTATGAGGTTCTATTGTGGCCTCATTGACCTTTTTAAGAAAGTCTTGTGTGTCCTGGATATAACTTGGGTGAATCGTGGAGAGTGGTTTAAGGATGACGTCCAAGTATTCCGCTATTCTGTAAGATTCGCTGTTGCAGTCAGATATGATTGGCTTTTTTGGTGGCATTGTGGGTGTGGGCCAACTATTTTGTGGCTTGTGTATTTTTGGCAATAGGTAGAATTTCTTTGGCCTTGATGGATTTTTTTCCTCTTAGATAATTTGCAAAAAAATGGTGCATGAATAGCTTGAATCATTGCAGAGATATTCACGTTTAAAGTCATCATGAAAAAGGACCAAGATCCTTTTTCATGATCCTTTTCTCCTGCAGTGAATAGGAATGAGAGCTGTGAATAATAATTCATTTTCTACCTATCCTTAGTGAAAATCAATATGATCTTCACCTGTGTCTTCACACAAGCCCAAGCACAAGACTGGACAATATGTCCCACGTTAGTTAATTAGTTAGGCCCCCCTTTTTCTTTTTCTTAATAAATAAATGGGATTAAATGGGATCAGGGTCCGGGCAAAGTTTAAGGCTATGGTTAGGGTTCAGTTTAGGATTCGGGGTGGAGTTAAGGTTAGGGCTGGGTTCAGGTTAGGGTTAGAATTAGGGTTAGGGTTAGGGGGATAGGGTTAGGGGTTAGGGTTGGGTTAGGGGGTTAGGGTTGGGTTAGGGGGTTAGGGTTGGGTTAGGGTCAGGGTTAGGGTCAGGGTTTTTGAATGTACAATGACCCCCCCCATCACAGTCCGAAAACTGCGTGGTTGTATAGGGAGCCAAGGAAAGTGCACGGGCCGGCGCCTGTTAAGCACTGCTATAGCTCTGGTAGTTACTGGGTCTTTTCAATTGCCACTGTTGGCTTTCGGTTGGATTTTGATTAGTTTAAGGTGTAATGGGAGGGAGAGCAGAG
>CM040992.1:28775-38784 GCA_022985145.1 Pangasius djambal
AAAATTGAAAAGGCATCAGTTGTTGGAAAGTGCTCGCAAAGTTCTGTCTAGATGTGTAAATGTGTAAGCGTGTAAGGGGAAAAATTGGAGAGCAGAAGATGGCAGACTTACCTAAGGAAAGACTACAAGCTGATCTTCCACCTTTTAAAAATGTTGGAGTTGACTACTTTGGACCTTTTGAGACAAAAAGAGGTAGAAGTCCAGTCAAAAGGTACGGAGTCATTTTCACATGCAGGACGAACCTAGTTCACTTAGAAATGGCTCACTCACTAACCACAGATTCCTGCATTGACACTTTAAGACGATTCGTGGCCAGAAGAGGTCAAGTGATGCATATTCGATCTAATAATGGAACTAACCTGGTGGGTGCAAAAAGAGAGTTACAGAATTCACTTTCAGAGTGGAACCATAGCACAATCCAGAAGGCAATGCTCCAGAAAGAATTTCAGTGGACGTTAATCCTCCAGAAGCCTCACATCATGGGGGAGTATGGGAGAGGCTCATTCGTATGGTGAGGCAGATCTTGTGCCCTATTTTGCAACACCACACCCTTGATGATGAAGAATTACAAACACTCTCTTGTGAGGTAGAATCAATCTTGAATAGTCGTCCCATTACCACATTGTCTGATGACCATCATGATCTTGAGCCTTTGACACCAAATCACATTCTCCTGCTAAAGTCTAGCCCACCCTCTGGACCGTTTCAGAAGTCAGATGTATACATCAGACGTCGATGGAGACAAGTACAATTTTTAGCTGACCTGTTTTGGAAGAGGTGGTCCCAAGAGTACAGACCATTACTACAGGAATGACAAAGATGGTTTACTGCTAAAAGAGGACTGCAAAAAGGAGATATTGTCCTAGTTGTGGACAGTTCAGCACCTCGTGGATCGTGGCCTATTGGAAGACTAACAGAAGTTTTCCCTGATTCCAAAGGAATCATAAGAACTGTTAAACTTAAGACAAAGACTGGTTTCTTGGAAAAAACCTATTACCAAACTTTGCCTGCTGTTAGAAGATGCAGAAAACTAGAACTAAATCTTAGAATGACTGGACAAAGATTAAAAGATGACTATTATTGTTCCTTGTATACGCACATTTGGCTCCATTTACATTTAATTTATTGTAATTGATGCTTAAACCCTCAATTAGGGGCCGGATGTAGGAGCCATGCTTACTATCTTATGTAATTTTTCTATATGTTCATTTAAATATTAGTTTGCTGCTATATTGTTAATGTTGTTTATTTCTCTGAGTGTGTGCCTTCTATAGGTGTCAAGGGAAAAATGTTTAAAAGTATATGCCACCCCTGACAGGAGGGGGGGCGCTGGTGCGAGAGCATACAGTCTTTCGACCGTGCGCATGCAGCTACGATGGCATGGTGCAACAAGCCTGCAATTTAGCCTTTAAGTTGTTTGTGTGTTTTATGTTGCAATTCAAGTTCATTTTGGTTTAATAAACTTCAGTTATTGTTTGGGACCTCAACAAACCTTTCCGGATCTATTCATGCTACTTTGCACGCTTCGAATTATTGCATCAACACCTCCCACAGTGGCCAAGAAACAAGGGACAAAATTGGAAATTTAGAACATGTTTTTTACTACTACACCAAACATAAAATAAATAAAGTGAACTTACCTGATCTTTCTCATATTGTAACAACAACCATGTCTGAGGAGAAGGACAATGAGACAGGTGGACCAACTGCAAAACAAAAATGGATAAGGATGATGGGATTTAGTAAAGAAAGAAAATCTCTGACCAAAGACGATTCTGAATCCTCCCTTTCCAAGTCTGCTACAGTGGTAAAACCGACAAGGACATCCTCAGACTCCTCAGACGATGGACTTTTAGACACCATTAATCTAGAAATAGACCCTACAGACACATTAATACAGACAGAAAGGCAGGTCCATCTCTATTCGTAAACCTATAGTTTTTATAGAGGACTCCAAACTCAGCCCCATGCCCAAAATTTCCTTCATATTTCCGAAATTCTCCAAAAAAAAAAAAAAAAAAAAAAACCATCCACACCCACACACAAAAGGTAGTACTATCAGTACGCTTAAACAACAAGGAACAACATCCACATAAAACAGCAATCAAACAATCACAGTGCCTAGGGTTAAGTGACGCATTCCTTTTCACCATTGATATTAATAGCTTATATACAAATATATCAACTGAATGAAAGCAATCAAAAAAGCCTTTAAAAACCATCCGGACCCATCTAGACCAGATAAATACATTTTACAATTACTACAGATTAGTTTAACCCGAAATGGCTGAATTTGATTCGCAGATTTATCTGCAGATTCAAGCCACGGCAATGGACAGAAAATGTGTGCCTACGTATGCAAACATATACATGGCGGATTGGGAAACATTTATTAAAATTACAAACACACACCACCCGAATATCACAGTAAAACACAACATCAATCAACACTCAATTCAATTTCTGGACACAACAGCATTTTTGAGTGGACCAACGGAGGAATCTAGGATACTCAAAGAAACGTACACACATGGCCTTTTACACAAGCCTCTTACACATTTAAAGGGATCATCAAATTACAACTTATACGTTTTACCGCATATGCACAGATGAAAAAGATTTTCATCATGTCACCCGGGTTCTGTTCAAAGCCCTCAGACGTAGGGAATACAGTAAAAGATATTTAAGACACATTAAAGCTACAACGCTTTAACAGATGAAGACCCAATCTCCGAACACCCTGCTGCCAGACTCCAAACAGGTCATCTCTTTAGTAACAATTTATTCCCACTAGACAAGATTACTAAATAATAGGATTAAAAACAATTTTAAACACACACAAAAATATGTACCTGCCTTGCAAAATTTCAAAATCATCTTGGCCTACAGGGAGAAGAAAACCCTTAAAGACATCTTTGTCCGCTCTAGATTCACTTCCACATGACTCCAGCGGCCACCTCGTTGGGAACAATACTACAAGAAAATAAAATACATTTTAGGAATTCCCATTATCCAGAACCTCAATTTAAATACAAATAACATTGTTTATTACATAACATGTGTATACTTTGATAGCAAGCTAAACTCCACCCTCATCAAAAGTTTACAGACACGGAATGTCTCTTTAGAATTTTTAATAAGGGTGAGGTAAAACTATGAAATAGAAAGGAAAACAAGAAAACGATATGAATTTACATTCAATAAATATTTCTTACAACTATCTATGCATTCCACAAAATGATAGATTTAACTCTTTCAGATGTTGCTTTTCTTGCTTATTAATGACATGAAATTAAATAGAAAAACATTAACTTCCTTATTGGTCATCTGACCAGTCACATGACAATCTCAACATTATGAAGGATTATCCTTGGAACAGCCACCAGGGGGAGATATACTACTAAGCAAGCAAACATTTCCCTTTTATTAAATTTCTGAGTCTTAACTGTAATTGAACATGTGCACACTGTCACAATGATTATATAGGTAAAACTAAAAGCACATTAATAGTAAGGTTAAAACAACACATATACAACATCACAGTTAATCAATAATTTTAAAGAGCATGGTTTAGAGAAATGAAAAATCCCAGGGTTGGAAGCTCACCTAAGCTGGACAGATAAACAGAGGGGGAAAAGTGAAGTGAGATGGATACACAGATTAAAAACATGGATTCCCATGGGACTTAATGAAAGGGGTAAGAAGTTGTTCTAAACACAAGCCCATGCATAAAACAATCAAATTTTAAAGATCAGGCCAAGGATATTCTTATTGTCTACATGAAGGCAGAATCCATATTCATTACATTACACAAGATTTTACCAAAAGTTTAAAATATCTTTAAAACTCCTTATAAATCCATGATGGTCAAATTTTAAAGATCAGGCCAGGGTTGTTTCCATTGTCCACACAAGGGCAGAATCCAGATTCATTATAGCGCACAAGTTTAAAGCAAATGTCTACACCACATTTTAATTCTCATGACCATAGAAAAAGATTAACATGTACACTATATTGCCAAAGGTTTTGGGACACCCCTCCAAATCATTGAATTCAGGTGTTCCAATCACTTCCATGGCCACAAATGTATAAAATCAAGCACCTAGGCATTCAGACTGCTTCTACAAACATTTGTGAAAGAATGGGTCGCTCTCAGCCATGAAGTGGTAGGCCACATAAAATCACAGAGCGGGGTCAGCGCATGCTGAGGCGCACAGTGCGCGGAAGTCGCCAACTTTCTACCCTACCCAATACCTAACCCTTTAACTCCTAATGCTTACCCTAAACCCTTGACCCTAATCCTAACCACTAACCCTAATCTGACCTCCTACCCAAACCCGAACTCCCAACCCCTATCCTAAACTCCAGACCCTAATCCTAACCACTTACCATAACTCAGGATCACTTACCCTAACCTATTGATCCTTGATCTTGACCTACATTTATGGACACCTGGCCCCCCAATTTAAACTGTAGGAAGAACAAAGTAATAAAATGAAATGAAAAGAATAAAATGAATCAGAGCCCAAACTTACCTATCATACTATACCATGCCTTTCAAAAGAAGAATAAATTTGGTCTCCCTGATTTTCTATTTTATTTCTTTTCCCAGAAGGGAAAAAAGCAAGTTTATCAAAAGAAAAGGGAGGAATAAATATCTCATAAATAACTGAATGGAGAAGGAACATCAGATGTAGCCTGAGCAAAATAAATCCAAATTTGGATAAATTTTTTTTTAAAACAAACATAAAATTCAAAACCTTAACTCTAACCCTAATCCTAAACCCTAACCCATTGTAAATTCAAAAACCTAACCCTAACACTAACCTTGAATCTTAGCCTTAAACCTAAACCTAACACCTAACCCTGAACTTAACCTTTTTTTAACCCTAAAATCTTAGCCCTAGCCTTAAAACCTAAATTTAAGCCTAAACCTTAGACTAAACCTAAACTTTATGGCAATCCTAAGATCATAGGCTCATTTCTGTAATCCAAACCTCAACCCATTCTGGGATACAAATGTAAACATCTTTAATACAATTGGAATGCATATGCATATGCATTTTATTCAAATTAGGCAGACTGCAGAGAACTATGAGAATAGGAGTTTTATAAGATCTTAACTTTAATAACACAAAAACAAAAAAAGATAGAGATTGTGCTTGCAAGAATGTGATCTGCTGAATGAAATTAGCTGGTCATGATCACAACAAGTAGGGATCACTATTTACTCACCAAAATGGTGCAGAGCTTGCCATGTAATAACCTGGACTGGCAATCTAAACAAAAATTCTAGCAATTTGGGGGTTGTGCATCCCTTTCAGCGCATGATTTCCCGTGGGTTCGCCCAATAGAATCATGTTGGTCCACATCGGGGACATCCACTGGAACAAATAGCCTCCACCCACCTCATAAGGCAGCAAACTCTGCCTGAGTGGCTTGGGAAACCTTGCGGTGTTAACAAAGAACCACTGGGAGAGAGATGAGTTTCTCAACTACATCTATATGTAGGAATTATTAAACACAGCAGGTGTTACCTATTATAAATAAATAAATCTATTTTAATATTAACAGGTAATGTTTAATATTTGCCATATTTAAGGTATGGTTAATTTATTATAAGTGAAGTTTTATTAGGAAAAGCATATCCAAAACTGAATAAACATGCCAGGAACACAAATAATTAACAAAATTTTAAATACATAAATTAATTAATTAATTTAAATAAAATAAATATGTAAACACTATCCAAATGGACATGGGACCCAAACCGAGGAGTGATCGACCTGCGGCTGTATACCTAACCCTAACCCTGTCTAAATTCCAGCTTTGACTTATCCTTTTCCTCACACCTGCCCAGCCTTAGATTCATCAAATGATGGTAGAAAGGATGGGTAGGTGAGCAGAAATATGCCCATACAGGCATAGGGGGTTGACCTGCTCAGTCTAGTGGCTTGCCCTCACTCTGCTCTCCTTCCCATGACACCCTAATCAATTTTGAAAACAAAGCATAAAATCCAACCAAAGCCCAACAGTGGAAACTGCAAAGACCCAGTATCTACCAAAGCTATAGCAGCGCTTAACAGACGCCGGCCCCTGCACTTCCCTTGGCTCCCTATACAACCTAGCAGTTCAGAATGTGAACCCCCAAACCCTAAGCTTTCCTCCCCTCTAAACCTAACCATAACATTTCCTTTATTCTGGCCAGGGCCTTTCCTTCCCCTTAAACCTAATCATAATTTTTTTCTTCCTTTTAAACTTAGCCTTAACCTTTCCTTTACTTCCAAACTTAATCATAACCTTCCTTCTCCCTCTAACCCAAACCTTAATTTTTCCTTTTTTTTTTTTTAACCTAAATCTAATTATAACTTTTCATTTCCCTCTAAATCTAGGGGGAAAAGTGTGTAGGGGTCAAGTGTATTGTGACTTTAGTTGATCCACTGTGAACTTGAGAAAAGAGTGAGCAGGCATAAAAGAATAGTGTTATCTCCTGTCTTTCCTTCCACCCTGCCCCCCCCCCCTTTTTTTTTAGAAAAAAGGAGAGGAGAGTTCTAACAGATTGCTGTTTTAAGATCAATATTTGAATATTCCTAAGCTAACCTAGCCAGTGACACTAGAAAGAGCCTTCTCTCCTTTTTTCAACCATTCTTTTCTATTTTCTTAGTTTGTTGAATATAGGATGAATTTGAGTTTTGGTTACAATTTTCAATTGTTTGTTGTGTGTGATAAATGTTAATACTAATGTGTGTTAATACTAAATTGGTTTAACTATTGGACTTAATTAGTTTCACTTCGAACATTAATTGGCTCCCATACAGTAGTAGATGAGGTAATCAATGAGCTTTCAGGGTTCCATTCCTCAATTAAAAAAGGCTCCACTTTTGGAGCCATATTGAGTATTTTCCTCTGAAGAAGCAGAATATTCTGCAAAACTGAAAGATTGGAGGATTTTTGTGCCATAGAAACCTGTTCTTAAAGACTTTATTAAATCAATAAAAAGTTGGTTGCCTTTATAAAAAGGTTTAAGGATTATTTTTATGGGGCTGGTTTACAGAATAAAGGAGGGACTCCCTGGACAAAGATCTTGACTGGAAAAGGAGAAGAAAAGAACAGAGGACCTTTTTGTGGTTTTTAGTTCAAGAGCTGGAAAAAAACGACTTGTATTAAAAGTGAGTACTCACCTGAAAAGATTATTTTTACTTTTCTCTTTTTCAAAGCTCTTTTAGACTTAAAAATGGACTTGAAACCATCAGGCCCCTGGAGAAATTATGGCAGGATGGTGTTTTTAAAGACTCTGTAATTTTTTCCCCTCAGTGGAATCTTCTATGAGGATTTTTGAGGAAACACATGACCAACCAGTTCAAAAGAATCAAAAGAATTGAGACTCTTACCTTTTTTTTTTTTAATACTTCTTTCACTTCAGTCCCTTTTTGGATAGTGAGGCTACCATGCTGTCTTTGAAGAACAGGTTTGTCATTTCATCTCATGAGTTGGAGGGGATGGAACATGATAGAAATAGGGAACATACACATAAGTCCTTGTTGGTTAGAGCAGAAACATCTAGACAAATTATTAAACTTTATTTTAAGTTTATTCAAGCCACTCATCACTCATATTTTCATATCAGCTATCTCACATTATGGAGTTAGCACTTGGGGCAGGGATTCTTCTTAAAGGAATGAGTAAACAGACTAATAATTAAACCTGCATGTTCAAATTCAATCACCAGTCAGAAAGTCAAAGACAACACTCATCATTGGATGATGACAAACATGCACATCTTGAAATATCATTATGGTGGAGTTTTGGAGGAACTTTTGAGTGTTATTCAAATTTTTGAAACTATTGAGTGGGGGATAGCGGTGAAATGGGTGAAAGGTAGATTTAAACGCAAATTAAAAGAATATACACTTCTTAAATCTGAGCAGCAGTTGAGAGAAAGATTCAAACTTACTGAGGATAAAGATGTTGCATGCTTGCCTCCTGGTTCAAATACTGGTGATCTTAATGATGTACGGCCCACTTCAGTCTGTCCACAGGTTCCACGGTTGTCTTTATCTCCTGTTGAGAATGGTCCAACGTCTCGGGAGGGAGCCAGCTTCTCCAAGACCAAAATTGTTCTGGTAGAGATTCACCATGAACCCAATTTGGTACCACACAAGCTGAGTTCAGTTCAGAATAATGGTAAGAGTAAAAACATTCAGAATGTAGTCTTGCCTGAAACATTTAATGATATTTCTCCTGTGTCTTCAGAGCCTGCACAGAGGGATGAACGGAGGAATGTTGCGTGGGAACCTGGGAGAAAGAGTGATAAATGGCTTTCTTAAAGGGCAGCATCCCAACATCTTAAGAGCCTGGTCTGAATCTTCCCCCTCCTTCCCACGATTTACCCTCTCCTCTGTTAGACACCAAAACTCAAAGAGCATCAGTGCATGATATTAGAATTTCTAACAATGTAAAGGATGCTTTTTCCCCACCAAACATCCAAGAACAAATAGAAAAATAGCAGAATGGAATACTGAGGTAATAAAACCGATTGTCTTTATAGGTGATTCTAATTGGGCTCGCATACCTTATTTTGACCGTGAAGACATTCAGATAGATAGTTTTCCAGGAGCCAATTTTTTACACATATCCAAGGTCTTGCAGAAGCTGACTCCTAACCCCAGTGTTCAAAAGGTTGTGTTGTCTTAATAATTAGGAGCAACATGTTGATAGAACAGACAAATAACAGCTTCAGGATCTGTGGAGAACAACTGAAGAGGTATTTCCCAATGCAATGATTTACACACCTTAAACTCTTCTTTAAATCTTTCTGATCTTTTACCTGATCAACAACAAAAAAAACCCTCAAATGTCTGAATACCTTCATTTGGACTTGTGATAATCCCCTGCTGGAACTCAGTTCACTGAGGTTCAGGGTGGACCCTAAAGATCGGGTCCATTGGACGAGGGAGACCACGTTGCAAATACTTACTTACTGGTTGTACCAGTTAATCTTTTAAATTCAGTAAAGTGTTGGGCATCAGTATATATAAATATTCATCTACAAATATCATTAATCTTTCTAAAACTTTTACTTTGACAGGTCCACAGGAGGAGCTGCTGAATAAGGGTATGACTTTCATCCTGACACCACAGAAATATGACCGGGCCCTTCCAACTACCCGTCTATATGAAGTTGGAGCCAAAGCACTGTGTTGGACCTGGGAAAGCTGCAGCTAACCTTATTATTCAAATGCCAGGACCTCTACCTCCACAGACTCGGGTTGCGACTCACGGCCTACAAGTTGCTCCATTTGTCGCCTTTTACGAACAGCAAGGGGGTGCTAGGGACCTATTCTACCCCGGGTCCCCAAGCATCAGAGCTGGAGCAATGGTGGAGCAATGGCGGCCTGGCCTGATGAATCACGTTTTCGTTTACATCATGGTGACAACAGGTTGTGTGTTTGTCACTTACCTGGGGTAATGAGTTCTGATGCTCACATGCCCATTGTAGACACTTTCGGCGGTAGACAGGGTCAGCATGGGCACTCTGACTGGTTTGTGGCTATGCAGCACCATACACAGCAAGCTGCGATATACAGTGATAGACAAGAAAGAAAGACCAAATATTACTTGTGTGAGTGTTTGGTATAAAGATGTGTTTCATGAATATACAATAAGAAGCACAGATCATTATTATGTTACTATGTAGATCGGTGCACGTACGCACATGACAAATTACAAAGATACCATGGAGATAAGTATTTACATAGACTAAATATACACTCCAATAGCATTAGCACAAATTTATCATTTAAATGTCAACAGTGGTGGACAAAGTACCCAAACCGAGTACTTGAGTTAAAGTAGAGATACACTAGGTAAAATATTACTCCAGTAAAAGTAAAAGTGCTCCCTTTACACTTTCACTTGAGTAAAAGTACAAAAGTATTTGCCTTCAAATGTACTTAAGTATCCAAAGTTCTATGATTTATTATGGCTATAATATCCTGTTATCATTTTT
>CM040992.1:51196-70683 GCA_022985145.1 Pangasius djambal
GCATCTTGCAGAAGCAGCCGCAGTTCTTCTGGAGACTTTGACTGTCGACTCGCTTCTTATTTCTGCAGCGAAACCCAGCAGCCTTCATTCTGTTTTTATCTGAAAAGTGTCTCTTATGGAATCTGCTGCTTTCTTTACTGACACACAAACATTTTTCTGTAGCATTTCATTCTGTGCTGGAAAACTAATGTTTGGAATCTGAAATGTTTTTGTACTGAATCAATAATGTATAAGTCAGAAAATAAACATCTATAACAAAGTTTGTACCAAAAAAAAGTATGCCAAATACATATTCACTAACAGTGGCAGGGATTTGAAAGGATCTGTAGTAATCTGTAGAATATCATCTGCTCCTCACTACAGATCCTTTCAAATTCTTGCCACCATTAATGAATTATTATTCAAGAATTCAGAATTCTCTGTTTATGAACTGAACTGGACTAAATCAGAGGCTATGCTGATATCTAAAGTTGCGTATAGTAACACAGTTTCACTTTCAATGAATCCCAGGAGGGAGAACTTACTTGGGAATTAAGCTATGGCCAAATTTTGGCTGAATAATGAAAACAAATTATGAACCTTCACTGGAAAACATTAAAGGTGATTTGGGAAAATGGGGGCAGATAAGAGACAGAAATCTCCAACAGAAAGCTACAGAATACAGCTTATGAATAGTGAGTGTGTGTTTTCAGACAGACTTACGCTGTTGCGTAGTTACACACGAATATGGCTCCTGGTAAGTGTGAGAAATGTGTTTCACGCACCCCGTTGGGACAGGCCATCACAGCACAGCCGACTTTATACGTTTGTGCCCAAACCACCTGCATTAATCACAGATTAATCACACAGTTTAATAACAAACACAAACAGCTGCACTCTTGCACTATGAGAGAAGTTTTTGCACACTACACTCCTCCTTGCACACTACACTCCTGTCTCACTGTCGCACTGTGGGAAAACATTTCACTACATTAATACATCACATGTGTGTAATATGGATGTGACAAATAAAGAACCTTGAACCTTGAACAAAAAACACATACCAAGATTTAATTCTTTCTCTAATAACAATGAATAGTGAAGTTTTTTTAATTAAAACATTTCTCAAATATTTTAATCAAGTTTCAAAAAAGTGGTGAAATAAAGTGGTACAACAAAATTCATATTCATTTATTCATTCATTAACAATAACCAAATTTAGCTGATATCTACTTAAATTTAGCTTTAGGTCTTTTAACCTCTTCAAATTTAACTAATAAATAAACCTAGCTCTTATCTAACTATAAATAGCTTATAAATAAGCAGTTTTAGCTTACTATATCTTAAAATAAATTCAAGTTAAATTTAGCTAAATGTTTAGATGAATATATCTTAAAAGTAGCTAAACATTTAGTTTATTTATCTACATTTAACTTTTAAAGTCAACCCCTGTAGTTATACTACACCCTACATTTAGTGTTTGGCTAACTGAAGTTTCAGCTTAAGTTTCAGTTACATTACAATAAAGACGTCACAGTGAGGACGTTACGGTAAGGACATTACAGTAAGGACATGGCGGTAAGGACATTACGGTAAGGACGTCACGGTAAGGACATGATAGTAAGTACATGACAGTAAGGACGTCACAATAAGATTTTAACCAACCGGACTTCTTGCGAAAACTGTGATGAATTTATTGGTTGCACATTTGCACTATTTGTCCTTATAGCGCACAATAATAGAAGGGATTTATTTATAATCGCACTATCTGTTACACCCAGACGAGGATGGGTTCCTTTTGAGTCTGGTTCCTCTCAAGGTTTCTTCCTCATATCGTCTCAGGGAGTTTTTCCTCACCACCATCACCTCTGGCTCGCTCATTAGGATAAATTCACATATTTACAGTATATTTTTGAATCCATTTATTTCCGTAAAGTTGCTTTGTGACAATGTGCATAGTTAAAAGCGCTATATAAATAAAATTGAATTGAATTGAGTAAGGGCATGACGGTAAGGACAAGACGGTAAGGACATGTGATGAATTTTTTACTTAAGAAACAAGGTGTTTAAGAAATTACTTGTGTGTAATGGCCACAGATCTTTCTGCAGGAAAGTGAGCTGTAATCATAGTCTTTAACTTCGTTAACCCAGCTCTGAATCGCTGACATCACTGCAAATGTTCTGGCTGGAGCTCCTGCCCAGATATTCTCCCCGACTGAGGGCAAGACAGGGTGAGCTCGCTGAGGATTGTGTTTAAAGAGGCAATTTCTCGCCCAGGCCCTCGCCAGGACTGCCAGGCCATCGTCCCATGTCTGAAACACACACAGACAATTACTAGGGTAAGGTTTATTACATTAGATGATGCACTACATAGTTTCAATTTAGTAAGAATTCCCATTTTTCAATAATGATCTCCACTTTTCATTATCGGTCTCCACTTTTCATTAACGGTCTCCACTTTTCAGTTACAGTCCCTAACTTTCAGTACTGGTTTCTATTTGGCCATTGGCCACTGTATTTCATTAACATTCCCTACTTTCCACTTTTCCATAAAGGAAGGTTTTCTCTGCCAGCTGCTTCTTTTTAAACGTCCGTCTTTTCTTTTTACAGCCTGCACTATGTAAAGAATCACTAATCCCCCCTCTCAGCATGCAGCGTGCTTCCTGTCCCCTTCCTAACTCTACCCCTTTCATTTCATTTCGTGTGTTTGTATCTGGCCGTATGTGTTCATTTGGATTTGAGTCTTGTCTCCGCCTCCGTCCTGTCATTGGTGCATGACCTGTTCCCCTTCAGGAACTCGAGCTGCGTTGAAACGCTATGGAAACGCCCTCAGCGTGACCATGCTCTGAATCACATGTGTAATCAGTCCAATGGGTGGGCGAGACATCACGGGCGGGGTGACGTAGCGACCAGGAAGCTTAAGAGTACGTGCGGTGGATACAGCGGCAGCTTTCTGTCATTCAGCAAGCGCTCTGTGTGTGTCTTTCTGTGCATACTGATTTTGTATTGTTTGTCTCTCAAAGCATTATGCCAAAAGTTATTAAAAAGACAAAACATGAGGGCGAGAACGGGCAGCGTTTTAGGCTGTGCGTTGTCTGCTTGGGAGCGGCTCTCTTTGAGGAGGGAGCCTTCACCAGCGTTTCTCGCAGTGCTGGCCCCGCTTCTGCTGAGGCAGAGCGGCGGTTACACTCGTGGGGTTCGCAAATGGATTTGGTGGAGGGAATGGAGACCACTGCCAGATCCACTGCCCGCTATCTGGGATCGGAAGCCCGCTCTGTGGTTTCTTCCTCCTGGGGAGAGGGCTTGGTGCTCCACCTGTCTTCCTCCGAGGAGGTTGACGTGGAGGGCACCGATGAGGATTCACCCCCTCAATCTCCCCAGTATGAGGAGCTGTTGGAGGTGGTTACTCGTGCTGTGTCCAAGCTAAACATTGACTGGCCCGCTACGCCCGGTATGCCGCTACGCCGGAGCCTCCCTTTCTTCCCCGACCTCCACACCGAGGTGTCGAGGTCATGGGGGAGGCCTTTTGAGGCCCCTCTGGGGAAGAGCGGTGTACACCTCATCATATGGGGCCCGTCTCTCCTCAGTGCCCTCAGGAGATCGATTTTCAACCTGCCACCCATGGTGCTTCAGGGCACAGTGGTCTCCGGCGAGTGCTTCTCTCAGTTTCCGCCTGGGAACGTAGCGGTACTGGGAGGCTCGCTACCTCTTCGGAGGTTTCCAGAGCAGCTAGTTCGGCCATCCCCTGCCGGTCCGCTGCTTCAGGGCACCGAGCTAGCCGCTCTCATTACACCAGAGGTCAGTCTCGAGAGACTGATTCCCTTAGTAGACTATTTGGCAGCGTGGAAACTTCTGCTAAATGTGTCTCAATGGGTCCTGCATACTGTAGAGAGAGGCTACCGAATTCAATTCGGTTCTCCATCGCCTCATTTTTTGCGGGGTTCTTCCCACTCTGGTGGGCCCCGAGCAGGCTCTGGTAATGGAACAAGAAGTAAACACTCTCTTGAGGAAGGAGGCCATCGAGGTGGTCCCTCCTCACGACAGAGAGTCCGGGTTCTACAGCCGATATGTCATCGTTCCAGAGAAGGATGGAGGGTTGCGTCCCATTTTAGATCTGCGTCAATTGAACCGCTCAGTCATGCGACTGAAGTTCAGGATGCTCACAATCAAACAAGTCATGTCTCAGATCAGCTCCGAGGACTGGTTTGACACAATCGATCTAAAAGACGCATATTTCCATATTTCCATCCTTCCCCAACACAGGAAGTTCCTGAGGTTTGCTTTCAGCGGCGAAGCTTACCAATATCGGGTTCTTCCGTTCGGCCTGGCACTCTCACCCTGCACTTTTACGAAGTGTGTAGATGCTGCTCTGGCTCCTCTGCAACTCCAGGGCATCCGCATACTGAACTATATCGACGATTGGTTGATATTAGCTCGATCGGAGCAGGTGGCGGTTCGGCATCGAGATGTCATTCTCACCCACATGAAAGAGCTGGGGTTAAGACTAAACGCCAAGAAAAGTGTGCTTTCTCCAGTACAGAGAACCACTTATCTGGTTGTGGTATGGGATTCAACCATGATTCAGGCATGTCTGTCTCCTGCTCGGATCAAGTCGATCCTCACAGCAGTCACGAGAGTGAGAGAAGGCCCGTCACTCACTGTAAAGCAGTTCCAGGAACTGCTGGGTCTGATGGCAGCTGTGTCCAACGTGATACCTTTTGGCCTGCTGTACATGAGACCCCTACAGTGGTGGCTCAAGACCAAGGGGTTCTCCCTGAGGGGAAACCCGCTTCACATGATCAAGGTGACGCGGCGATGCCTACGTGCCTTAGATATGTGGAAGAAACTTTGGTTCTTGTCTCAGGGCCCGGTGCTGGGAGCTCCTTGTCGCCTGTAACACTAGCGACGGACGCATCTCTCACCGGTTGGGAAGCGGTCATGAGTGGCTGCTCAGCCCGCGGTCTGTGGAGCGGCCGCCATCTCACGTGGCACATCAACTGCCTGGAGACGATGGCCGTGTTTCTAGCATTGAAACACTTTCTCCCGGACCTAAGAGATCGCCATGTGTTGGTGTGCACCGACAACACAGAGGCGGTCTCTTACATCAACCACCAGGGAGGTCTGCATTCGCACCCCTTTTACAGGCTGGTGCATCAGATCCTTGTGTGGTCCCAGAGGAAACTTCTCTCGCTGAGAGCAGTTTACATCCCTGGACATCTCAATATGGGAGCAGACTCCCTGTCAAGGCAGGGGCCCGGGGGATGGAGGCTTCACCCCGAGGTGGTGAAGTAGATATGGAGAGTGTTTGGCCAGGCTCAGGTGGATCTGTTTGCAACTCAGGAGACATTGCACTGTCCCCTCTGGTTCTCTCTGACTCATCCAGCTCCTCTTGGACTGGATGCCATGGTACAGACGTGGCCGAGGCTTTGTCTGTATGCCTTTCCCCCTATCGCTTTGCTCCCGGGAGTTCTGGAGAGGGTGCGCTGGGACGGGGTCCGTCTGTTGTTAGTAGCCCCATTCTGGCCGGGCCGAGTATGGTTCTCGGACCTGATTTCCCTTCTTGACGGCTCTCCATGGGAGATTCCCATCAGGAGGGATCTCCTCTCACAAGCGGGTCCCCCCCATGCCCAGTGTGGTGGAAGCTGTGGGTGTGGCCTCTAAGGGGGCACAACTCATAGCTTCCAGTCTCTCAATTGAGGTTGTTGGGACCATTCTCCAATCCAGAGCTCCCTCAGCAAGGAAACTGTATGCCTTGAAGTGGAAACTTTTCACTTCTTGGTGCAGATACCACCAGCTTGACCCAGTTAACTGCCCAGTTGGTACAGTGCTGGAGTTCCTGCAGGCCCGATTCTCCGCAGGGTTGGTCTGTGGGCAGACACCCCCTGGTTACACTCTTCCTCCGTAGTGCGCTGAGGCTGAGGCCTCCGGTACGATCTTGCTTCCCCCTGTGGGACCTGGCTGTGGTGCTAGAGGCTCTCTCTAAAGAGAGTTGGGGATCTTTGGGCCCTTTCAGTGGCCCCCTCTTATTTAGACTTTGCGCTTGGTCTGGCCAAAGCGTTTCTCTGCCCTCGAGGGGGTTATGTTCCTAAAGTTCCCTCCTCTACACCACGGCCTGTCGTACTCCAGGCCTTCTGTCCTCCTCCCTTTCGGGAGCCCAACCAGCAGAGGCTTAACTGTATGTGCGTCAGGTTCTATGGCGTCTATGTATGTGCTGTATGTGCGTCTATGGTTCTATGGTTTGTAAGTTTGGTGGCGTGGGCATACTCGTTCCCATAGCGTTTCGACGCAGCTCGAGTTCCTGAAGGGGAACGTCTCTAGGATACGCATGTAACCATGGTTTCCAGAGGGAACGAGATGCTGCGTCTCAGTGCCATACTTCCAGCATCCCTGTGAGCGCTTGCTTCATTTCTCAGAAGTTGCCGTTGTATCCACTGCATGTACATTTAAGCTTCCTGGTCACTACGTCACCCCGCCCGTGACGCCTTGCCCATCCATTGGACTGATTACACATGTGATTCAGAGAATGGTCACGCTGAAGGCGTTCCCATAGCGTTTCGACGCAGCGTCTCGTTCCCTCGGGGAACCATGGTTACATGCGTAACCTAGAGATGATTTTATTCACCTCCTCTCTGTTCAGCCCTTGATTGGTTTGTCTTGATCATTTGTTTAAACCCTGTTGTGTCTTAGAGATGTCTTAGTGTACATTTTCTTTGTTAAGTCTCAGCCTTTGTACTCCATGTTTCCTGTTTGTAGTTTCTTGTTGTACTTCCTAGTTTAGATCCTCTCCTCTTCCCCCTTTCTATGGTTATGTGTTACTCTACTTTAAGGTTGTCTGCTTATGTTCTGACTCCTACTGTGGACTGATTACTGGATTATTGGAGCCTAATAAACAACACACCACCCTGCATCATGCTTCATGTTACAGGAGTTAGCAACATCTGTGCTGCCTCTGGAACACAGACTGCAATATTACTGGATGAGAAGTTTTCTATTTTTTATTTTTACTGCCATCATTAACATTAACTACGATGCAACAAGCCTACATTTTATATAAAGTCTCGGATGCTCTAAGGGGTCGTAATAATGATGTAGTATTATTGATCAGTCGTCACTTTAGACACAGGAACAGAAATGTTTTATGCCATTGTTTGGATTTCGTTCTTACCATGTAGCGCATGTTGCTAGCAGGAGGACTGACGCTGGTGCGCGCTTGGTTGTGTTCTTTCACACAGCTGCTGATGAACTCCGGGTCTGTGATGTCAGGAAGTGGATTTCCTGTCGCTGGGAGGGTGAATGAGGACAGGAGGAGGACGAGACGGAAGGAGAGATAAAGAACATCTGCCATGATGATGAGAATGAGTGTGAGCAATGCAGGGTGTGTGGGAGCTTTTCAACAGGAAGGAAGGAAGCTGACAAGCAACTCGAAGTGAGACAAGTTAAGAAATAAGTTAGAACACACACACACACACACACACACACACACTTCACGCACGCGCACACACACTTCACGCACACACACTTCATGCATGCGCACACACACTTCACGCATGCGCACACACACTTCACGCACACACTCAAGTGCCCTATGTAGTCCACACTTAAGTGTCATTAATGAAACGATTAAAAATGCTGCAATGTAGTCGACTGGCCCTGGGATATGCGCGAGTTTGTAACTGTTAGAGCAGTAAGACAGGAAGTGACACGTTTCCACACTTCTCCCACTGGAGGAAAACAGGTTTACTGGAATTTTGTGCATTGAGGTGAACAGAAAATGTACATCATATTTTAAAATCAACATTATATGTTATGTTTCTATCAAATAATAACCATAATTAGGATTTTTATATTTTATAGTAATATAAAATGGAAAGGGATTGTGTGGTATGTTTGGTATATTACTGATTTATTTCCAACTATATCATAATCATAAGTATCATAATCACAGTTCAAACAAAAACAATGCAAACGCAATAAAAAAAAATTAAAACCTGATGCAGAAACTCCCAGCCGCATGTACTCAGCTCCACCAGCAAGGGGCAGCGACGCTTCAGGAGAACTTACACTGAGACAAGTGAAGAAATCAGATTTTGATACATTTTATACACATATACATATATACATATATATATATATATATATATATATATATATATATATATATATATATATATATATATGTGTGTGTGTGTGTGTGTGTGTGTGTGTGTGTGTTTTAACATAGTTAAACATATGGACATTTGATCTTCATTTTAACAATATAACCAAAGAAAAGTCAAGTGGAGAACATTTAAAACAACTGCCAACATGGCCAGGTCAGGCCGTCCAATCAAATGCACCCCAAGAGCAGACCACAAGATGCTTAAAGAAGTTATTCTGCTGAAATGCTGTATCTGGTTTACGCCAAACATACCCTCTGTTATGGTGTCCAAATAATTTAATTTTAGACTCATCTGTCCAAAGCACATTATTCCAGAAGTCTTGGCCTTTGTCTATGTTCTTTGGCAAACTTCAGTCCTGCCCTCTTGTTTTGCTTAGACAGCAAAGGTTTCCTCCTTGCACACCTCCCATGATCATTAAAGCTGTGCATCTCTTTCTGATTGTAGATTCATGCACTTTGACTTCAACTGTAGCAGGAGCTTGCTGTAGGTCCCATGATGATATTTTATGGTTTTTGGAGACTTCTCTAAGCATGTTGCGGTCTGCTCTTGGGGTGAATTTGCTTGGACGCCTGACCTGGCCATGTTGGCAGGTGTTTTAAATGTTCTCCACTTGTAAATGATTATAAATTCTTCTGAGAACTTTTTATATCCCTTACCAGACTCATAAGCATCAACAATCTTCTTTCTGAAGGCCTCAGAGAGCTCTTTGGATCTCCATGGTGATTCCTCTCACTTCAACAGTTAAGAGCAAAGCAAACTAAATATCTGAGGTTTAAATAAGACGAGCCTCCTTCAAAACGCTCTGTAACGATGTTCTAATAATCTGCACCTGATGTGATGCACCTGTAGGTCATTTTAGCCATTTTAAGTACAAATAAATGTGGGGTGTCCTTACTTTTTCCTCACAAAAAATTTAAATTTTTAAATTATATTTTACAGATCATTTTAAAAAGACCAAAGCCTTTTCTTTGGTTTTATTTGTTTAGTTATATTACCTGAATCTCCCAATATTGTTAAAATGAAGATCAAATGTCCATATGTTTAACTATGTTAAAAAAACACAGGCTTTCATGGGTGTCCTAATTTTTTCACATGACTGTATATATATATATTTATATACACACACACTCTGGTAATTATGCTACTTCATGTGTTTGACCAGCGTAAAACACTTTTTTTCTCAATGAAGAGAAAAAGGAAAAAAATTGGCTGTTTTTGGCTTTTTGTTCCAATCCTGTTTTTAACACTTCCACTTGATTAAGTGCACTTGGCAGCCATTTTAAGGGTGCTTCTGTTGCATTATTGACTGAAGTGTATTAAGTTAAATTGCTTGTTTGTGTCTGACATAATTTCATTCAGTTTAGTGTTATTTATATAGAACTGTTCACTCTAGACATTGTCACAAAGCAGCTTTACAGATCTCTGGATGTATGTTGTAGATTTAGATCCCTAATGATCAAGGCGACGATGGCGAGGGAAAACCCCCCGAGACCACATGAGGAAGAACCACTGAGAGGAACCGAACTCTAAAGGAAACCCATCCTCATCTGGGTGAGTCAGACTTCTAGCATTCAGTGTAACGCTTGGCACATTAAAATCACATGGACAAAAATATTGTTTAATTAAGAAAAATAGCATTTATGCCATTTTTCATTAGAAAATCATTTATTAAACAGAAATCAAAAAAACAACAATCAACATTATGAGAAATTCGTCTGTAATAAGCTTCCCATTAAGGACAAGAACTAACACACACCACACGCTTTCATGTGTTTCTGTTCTAGTCAGTGCGAAGGAAAGTCAAGGTTCTTTATTTGTCACATACATTACATACGCGTGATGTATTAATGTAGTGAAATGTCTTTCCTTAGTGCCTCGTCCCACAGTGTGGCTGTGATACATAATAAAACACAATATAATAAAAACCAAATATAATAAAAGCAGAATATAATGAATAAGATAGAAGAATAGAATAGAATCAATTAGACAAGATGTAGATGTTATATGTAAATTATGTGAAAATATGTTTAGCAGCTTGGAGTGATGTGTGTATCATAATGATGTACATTTTCAAGGATATATGACATGACGTAATTGTGAAGTGGGTGGAGCTTAATGCCTTCTTTAAAGATGCTAAGTTTCAGATAATGTGATAGTCACATAAGGACAAAAAACCTAAATAGTAAATAAACACATAATGCTGAGTTTCGATATTATTACTACCGCAGTTTAAGAGAAGATGTCATAGATATAATTTATTCAAAAAATCCAAAAAAATGATTGACACAACCAAAACTCGTGTTGTGTCTCGCTGTAAAGATTTTATTCACTCACTAATAACTGTTTCAAACGAAACGCTTTCGTTTTGTGAACTGTGATGATATCCTGCTGAGAACCAGAGCAGAAGTGAGACTGCAAACTGCAAGCTGCTGAAGCTTGTGGCCAGAAAAGTGTACACGGTATATCACACACTTCGTGGCGTGTGGGCGGAGCCTCTCAGGCTGGGACGTACTCATTATAGTGCATTCATTATGGTGTGTTTATGCTAATGTAACTGGTAGTGGTGTATTTAATATTAGCAACTAGGTGGCATTTGACTGACCTGCAGTTATTCGTTCAACATTATTATCATTATTTATTATCAAGTCTATGGCAAAATTGAGTTTTGAGAAATATGTTTATGTGTAAGCAACTGAGACACTAGCACACCTTCTAACCGGTTAGCTATAACACTAGACATGTCACATACAGCTCAGTTCTACATGTGGGCGTGGCTTTGGAGGGAAAGCCGCTGCGCCGGCGTGATCACATGAGCGAGTTTTTGGCGTGGTCGTGTGCTACAGCATGAGGTTTATAAAAGTTATAATAATCACAACACACCCTCAATCATTGATCATTTTATGTACCAAAGCCACAGGAACTTCATGATGTTAATTCATTAAGAACAATAAATACAGAATAAATAAAAGAACCCTTCACATTGCAGAAAGTCTGTAGTGGTGTAAATATTCTCGACAAGGCAATAGACAAAAATAATGTCAGTTCTTGTAAATGATCTCTCAGCACCTGCCATTTCCCCTCAAGCACACCACAGTAAACCATAAACTAGATCTCACACCGCTGACAGGAAGTCCAGCTGTTCTCCAGCTGAAAACTTTCACTTCAATTTCAATGTGTGATTTAACAATAATTATAACCGTTAATAATTTCAGTCCCACTCCCTCTTATCCGTGATGATTAAATATTGAATTATTCGTAGGTAAACATTCAGCGTGGAAAGGTCACATGACCAGTCGGCGCTAACGAGGTTGTGCTCGTGTGTGTTTAAGACAGAACACAGGTGTACTGATCTGAATCCTCAGCAGGAACCGTTTTCAGGAAAGAGTCCCAATCCGGTGGCGATGTGGGCAGATCCGACTGAAAGTGTTTCCAAAACCTGAAAAATATGAAGTGTGATGAACTTAAAACATCGAAAGAAATAAAATAGCAATTGAGGCATGTGCAAAAGTTTGGACGCCCCACTAAGTCATTACTTAGTAACACCCCCTTTATCAGATATCACAGCTTTGAAACGCTCTTTATAGGCAGCTAGGAGTCTTTCTGTTCTTGTTTTAGGAATTTTCACCCACTCTTCCTTGCAGAATGTTTCTAGTTATGAAATATCCTTGGGTTTATGAGCTATCTACATATTTTCAATAATGATAAAGTCAGGGGACTGTGAGGGCCGTTCCAAAAGCTCCAGCTTGCGTTTCTTGAAGTAGTTCTTTGTCTAGTTTGAGCTTTATTTTGGATTATTGTCCTGTTGTTGAAGCCAGTCTCTTTTCAGCTTCAGTTTCCTGACTGACTGGGTCAGGTGGTTTTTACTGGAATCCATTCTTTTATCTGCATGTGCAGTGTTTCCTTTACCACTGGTTACCACACAACCCCAAAGATCCACCCCCAGGCTTCAAACGCTTCAAACGCTGCTCCTTTTTTCTAAAAACAGACCTTTGGTAATTGTGACTGAAGAGTTCTAGTTTTACTTCCTCAGTCCACAGCACTTTCCAAAATGCAAAATGCCTCTGGCTTATCTTCATGCTGTTTTACACACTTCAGCATTTCGCAGGTTTCCTTCTTATGCTTCTTCTGATTTCAGCAAATCTAAAGCAACTGTGCACTAACATATATTTATATATATATATATATATATATAAAATGTTAATGTCATTTCTGCTTCCTCCGTATCTTTTTAAATGTTATAATTTTATCTTACAGTAGGTAATATTTATTACTTTGCCTCATTTATTGTTTGAAGTGGGTCATTTTTGTGGCGTGATCAATCATTTGTGTGAGCATTTAAATATAAAGTGAGTGTGTGTGTGTGTGTGTGTATGTGTGTGTGTGTGTGTGTGTGTGTTAGTTACTTGTGATGGTAGATGTCTGGATCTCGGCTGATTCGGTTGTTGAAGCCGATGTACAGATCGTCCCACAGCAGGCCATGCAACACCACGTACCTCATCACATTCACTCTGTTCTTAACCTACACACACACACACACACACACACACACACACACACACAGTTACATCAATTACTTATCACAAATATTTAATGTTGTATAGTTAGTGTATTACCTCTAAGTAGGAGTGCTCTCTGTCTGGTCTCGATGAGGGGAAAGTAAGATCCAGAAAGTCCACCAGGTAATCGTATCCGTCCTTCAGCGGCTGGAACTCATCATCTGTCTCTATCACCTGACAACACAATTAACCGCATCACCGGACATGCCTTTGAGTGTTTAAGATTATTTCTCAAAGATTTTAAATACTTCTTTAGGGTCTGTAGTGTTGACTGAGTCCTGTTTCTATAAAATATAACATTACACGACACTTTCATGACTGCACTAAAACAGGAAACACTGATTCTATTGGGATTTATTAAAATTTTTATTATTTTTTTTATTATAAAACATATTTATTATAGAACTTTTATTTGTATTTTTGTCTGACTGGACTTAGAGAGCAGTAACATCGGGAACGACACCTCTATATATTTATTACTGTTTCAGCAATGTTTATTAGGTTTACTGTTGGACAAATTTGTTAAATTTATTACTTTTACTTAGTTGTTGAATTACAATATTCAGTATTCATTTATAAGATATAATTAAACATTCTACATGTTAATTCAGTGTAGTGTTTATTTCATTATGTACCCGTATGACAAGGTTGTAGTTTCGAAACCCGGCCCACTGATAGTAAAATACTGTCCAGGATTTGTGTCTGAAGATTTGGGACGAGACGGCAGTGTTCAGTTTGTCCAAATAAACGTTAAAGTCCCAGCTGTCCTTAAAGATCTTCGTCCCACTCGGAGGCTCGGTGACTGCGTCCCTGTCCACGTGACAATCAGATAAAGATGATTGATATTTATTTATATTTATTTATTCATAGAAATGTGTGTAATATCAGGAGAATGAAACAAAAAGAAATACTTAATAGCTGGATAAAAACAACAAATATTTACATTATAGAACATATAAAATGTATATAAAAACATTGGTTAATTATATAAAACATAGACACTATAATGTAATGTTAAACTGTATGGGGCATTTTAAAATATAATTGAGAAATATATATTTTTATAAAACAAATGTAAATTTACATTAAAATGTAAATGTTGAATCTATGTTGTTCCTATAAACTGTTAGAGAAGATGTTTTTGGTAATGTGGTAAATATAAATATTAAGCAGGCAGACAGGCAGAGAGACAGACAGGCAGAGAGACAGACAGGCAGAGAGACAGACAGGCAGACAGACAGGCAGAGAGACAGACAGACAGACAGGCAGAGAGACAGACAGGCAGACAGGCAGAGAGACAGACAGACAGGCAGACAGGCAGAGAGACAGACAGGCAGAGAGACAGACAGGCAGAGAGACAGGCAGAGAGACAGACAGACAGACAGACAGGCAGAGAGACAGACAGGCAGGCAGGCAGAGAGACAGGCAGACAGGCAGGCAGAGAGACAGACAGACAGGCAGACAGGCAGAGAGACAGACAGGCAGAGAGACAGACAGGCAGAGAGACAGGCAGAGAGACAGACAGACAGACAGGCAGAGAGACAGACAGGCAGGCAGGCAGAGAGACAGGCAGACAGGCAGGCAGGCAGGCAGGCAGGCAGAGAGACAGGCAGGCAGAGAGACAGGCAGAGAGACAGACAGAGAGACAGACAGACAGGCAGGCAGGCAGACGGACAGACAGGCAGACAGACAGGCAGAGAGACAGGCAGAGAGACCTTAGGGATAAATGTATAAATTTAGAAGTTTAAATGTATATATATTTGTATCCTGAATGTGTTTATTTCTGTAAAGCTGCTTTGTGACGATGTCCGTTGTTAAAATCGCTATACAAATAAAACTGAACTGAACTGAACCTTTGAGTGAGAGCGAGACACAGGTCCAGGACGGCCCCTGGCACAGGAGTCCAGGTGAAAATCTCAGGACACGTTTGATTTATCAGTCTGTTCAGTTCCACAGGGTCGTTCTTCTTGTTCGTCTCCTTTATGTACCTACAACATCAACAATCTTCCACTTAACTGTCCACTTCCTGTCCCGACTTTTTATAACACAGCCGTGAACACACTCAGAAACAGAGGAGACGTTCTCTCCTGACAGTGAACAGTGCGTAACACAGGAAATGATGACACACGCTCAATGCTCTTTTACTCAATAACACATCACTGTTCACTTTATACAGCGCTGTGCATAAGTATTCACCCCCGAACTTCTCCACATTTCGCAATGTTATAGTCCAGAACAGAAACGACTTCAGACAAAAATCAACACAAATCTTCCATAATACTGAAGAGGGGCAGAAATAATAAGTATAGGCTGCTAAACGTTGCGAGATAAGTATTCACACCCTAAGTTGGTTCTGGTTTTAGTTCCATCAGAAGTGACATAATGGAGTCGAGCTGTGTGTAATTGTAGTGTCACATGATCTCAGTATAAATATACCTGTTCAGGAAGAACCTGTTCTGGAAGTTCCAGAAAAATATAATTAGTGTTTAATTATAAAAAATATCACATATTTTGAGCAACATTAAATCCATTATTAAAAATGCAAAGAATGTGACAGAACCGCGACTCTGCGTGACTAGAGGAGACCGTGGACCTAAAGTCAGTGAGCAGGGAAAAAGGGGATTAATCAGAGGAAAAGGAAACTCTGAACACAATGCTACCACCACAGTGCTTCACAGTGAGGATTATGTTCTCAGGGATGATCAGCCATGTTGGCTTTTGGACAAATGTAGCTATGCTCATGGCTCTCATTGTCCTGTGAACAACTCCTACCCTCTGAGCTGTGGATCTCTCCAGCTCCTTCACCGTTCCCCTTGCCATCTTGGTTGTTTCTCTGTTTACCCAGAGAAGCTTTCCTCTAGTCAGAATCACAGTTGTGCCATATTCTTTCCATTTTTAATAATAGATTTAATAGAGGTGTTTATGCAGGAGATGGTATTCTCCTGATTTCTCCTGAAATCTTTTCATTTTCAAGAAAATAAACACACAAATCACATCAGAACTTCAACACAGATGATGCATTTGAGTTCATACACACAAAGTCATAAGAAAGGGTATAAACACTATCCCTGCCTCTAAGTGACCTTAAACTTCAGAACTGTGAAATATTAGAACAAATAATAATAATAATAATAATAATAATAATAAAGTTTTATTTATATAACGTATCGAGGACACTTTACATTCCAAACTAACACTGAAACAGAGAGGAAGACTAAAACAAACAAAAGAGCAATGATATAAACATTTCAACTGTTAGAAAATGAGCCAAAGTACTGAAGAAGTAAATGAGTTTTAAGTTGTGATTGGAAAGTCGAGATAGAGGTAACATTTCAGAGATTCTGAGGTTCAATATAATCTGAAAAAGATACTGTAATCTGTTTATGGCCTTTAATGGTCATCCAATAAAAAGAGCATGGCAATAGTCAAGACGGGACGTGACAAATGCATGGACAAGAGTTTCTGCGTCTTTAAGACTGAGACTATGACGGAGGTGAGCTCTGATGTGGAGGTGATAAAAGGCAGTTTTAACAACGGAGCTAACGTGTGGTTCAAATGAGAGGACAGGATCTAAAGTAACGCAGAGGTTCCTAACAGTTTGAGAGATCTTGAGAGAAATACCATCAATATCTACACAGAAATCAGATTTTTTTTCCAAATTAGTCTCTGGGGTCCAATAAGCATTACTTCAGTTTTGGCTGAGTTTAATTTTAGAAAATTACAATTCATCCATTGCTTTATGTCAGTGACACCGACAGATAAGAACCGAGGAGAACGGACCGCGTGAGCGCTTGTGGTAAGGTGGAGCTGTGTGTCATCAGCACAGCAGTGAGAGCTGACATATGAGATCATATGTTAAAGTCACTATATTAAAGTTTTATTTACATGTATTGGTTTATTTAACAGAAATAAACCACAAACTTCGTCAGTAATGTTAAAGCAACAGAGAAGGACATTGCCAGAATTCATTCAGGTTTTGATGTAAATACGTCTTCATTAGCTAATGTTTATTCCATTCAGGACTAAAACTAATTCCACACAAAGGAGCAGGAATGACTACTTAATAAATTACTATATGGTAATAAATGTTGATGACATTATTTTTGGATTGTAGTATTATTATCATTATTATTATTATTATTATTATTATTATTATTATTATTATACCATATTATACCATATATTATAGGACATTGGGCTACTGATCGGAAGGTCATGAGTTCAATTCCCAGCACCACCAAGCTGCCACTCCTGGGTCCTTGTGCAAGGCCCTCAACTGCTCAGTTGCATAAATGAGATAAATGTAAGTCGCTCTGGATAAGGGCGTCTGCCAAATGCTGTAAATGTAAAAATTATTATTATTATTATTATTATTATTATTATTATTATTATTATTATTATGACCTGTCAGATGGATGAGCCTCTGTGAAGTAGCCAGCGATGGGACTGTACACTTTTGGCCGCAGGGACTTCACCAGCTGAGCTTTATAGTTCAACAGCTTCCTCCTCTCAGTTTTGATAAAATTTATCTTCCAGCTCTCTGTGGGACACACACACACACACACACACACACACACACACACACACAGTGCCTGTAAATCCCAAGCTCTAATCTAAAGTGAAATGTTGACTGTGCATTTTCGTGTCTCCTCCGTGAAATTAGGTTACCGGATTCTATTTTTTTATGATCTTTTATTGGATTTTGTGTTTTTATGAGAGACACTTTATTGTTTTATGCGAAACACCTTGTAACCGAGGTTTATAAAAGTGCTATACAAATAAAGATGATGTGGATGTACACATACACCCGGATCTTTAGGTGTGTATACACTGAAAATGACACGTTATTATTCATGTCACAAAAGATAGTTGCAGGATTTTTTTTTTTTACATCACCTCCTTTCACATTCAGCCTCATGAGCATTCCTTTCATTCTCAGAAAAAAGTCTGTACAACATGAAAGCAACACAAAATGATGCATGCAGTAGAATGTAGTAGAGCGAACATTTATGTATAGATGTACATTTCACTCATACACTAGACAATGTTGTTGTTGTTCTTTCAGCTGCCGGGGTTGGTTCCCTGGCTGGGGATTGAACCAGGGCCACTTTCACCACTGAGGCCTAATGCTAGTCCTCCATGGACCCTCATAGACTAGACAATAAAACTTCAGCTGAAACCAGAACCGTGCCTGTAAATCCCAAGCACTAGTCTAAAGTGAAATGGAGACTGTGCGTTTTCTCGTCTCCTCTGTGACATTAGGTTTCCGGATTCTGTTTTTTTATGATCTTTTATTGCATGGTGTGTTTTTTATGAACACCTGGTCACCACTGAACACCTGGTCATGTGCTGGGACTACTTTCATAGACTTGTGGAATTTCCGCTAGTGGTTCCTCGCCGGAAGATCTCACCCACTGGAGGAAGCCACCACCAGCTCCTTAAAGGTTAAGGCTGTGG
Organism: Pangasius djambal; assembly: GCA_022985145.1. Taxonomy (NCBI): domain Eukaryota; kingdom Metazoa; phylum Chordata; class Actinopteri; order Siluriformes; family Pangasiidae; genus Pangasius; species Pangasius djambal. The sequence continues at coordinate 69,348 of CM040992.1, forward strand.
GTTACTAATCAGAAGGTTGTGGGTTCAAGCCACAGCACTGCCAAGGTGCCACTGTTGGGCCCTTCAGCAAGACCCTTCACCCTATCTGCTCCAGGGGCACTATATCATGCTGACCCTGCACTCTAACCCCAGCTTCCCTACAAGTTGGGATATGTGAAGAAAGGAATTTCGCCGTGCTGTAATGTGTATGTGACAAATGAAGGCTTCTATTTGTTACTACTTACTTAATTACTAGCACCAACATCAGCAGGTCATTTGTGGACCAGTAGGACTTGACTTACCACTGCCTCAGGCTTGTGCTCAGGAGTGGCGATTTCAGAGTCAATATTGTGGGAAGACCAGCAAAAGAAGATCAGAGAAGATAAAGACAAAAGTCTGTGTGTCGTGGGCTCAGTGAAAACTCAGATCAACATTCCAGCCCCTGCCTCGGGGATAAAAACATACTGCCTGCCTTCAGACAATAACAATGACGACGACATACCAGCAATCTTTTTCTTTTGACATGAAACCACTTCACTGCTCACGGACTCATGCTGATCTCTTTCAGCACATCTAAATTCCTGGAGGTCTGAGTTCACACTACTCTCACTACTGCCTCACCTATACCACATCAGAATGCCCAGACAGAGAGAAAGACAGGTAGATCTGCAGACAGACAAAATATCAGACAGACAGGCATTCAGACAGAGAGAGACAGATCAGAGACAGTCAAAAAGACAGAGAGAGAAAGACAGTCCGTGAGAAACACAGACCGATCAGCAGACACACAGGTTGACAGACAGACAGGCATACAAACAGACAAAGAGAGACAGTAGAACAGACAAATCAACCAACAAAGAACCAGAAAGACAGTCAGAACAGCAGACAGACAGATCAGTAGACAGACAGACATACATACAAATCAGGATTACAGCCAGATTTCACAGACACGCAAGGGAAGAAATATATTAACAGTAATTTACCTTATATAAATAACAATTTTTCCCACCTCCACAGAAATAACCACGACCACATTGTCAATAGAAATGGGAAAGATCTCCTGCAGGTCTGTAGAAGTCTGGGTCTGTACATCATCAATGGTAGGATACAAGGGGACACTTTAGGAAGATACACCTTTTGCTCACCTCTTGGGAGTAATACTGTGGATTATATGATAACAGACATAGATCCTCCATCTCTCAGAGCATTCACTGTCAGAGAACTGACCCCTCTGTCTGATCACAGCCAAATCACTGTGTATCTCAAAAGAACTAAATCTAACATTAGCACACAGTCCAGTAAGCTGTACCACATTAGACCACCATACAGATGGACTGAAAACAGCACAGAGGAGTAT
>CM040992.1:79661-96941 GCA_022985145.1 Pangasius djambal
GCCAGTAGTAAGTCATTTACCACTTTAACCAGCGCTGTCTCTGTGCTATGATGAGGCCTAAATCCTGACTGATACATTTCATGAATGTTATTCCTATGTAAGTATGAGCATAGCTGCTGTGCTACAACCTTTTCTAGGACCTTGGAGATAAAGGGGAGGTTAGATATTGGTCTATAGTTAGACAGCTGACAGGGGTCAATACAATACACTATACAATACACACACTCTATATAATATGCACACTACACACACACTATACAGTACGGACACACACTATGCACTACACACACTCTATACAATACGCACACTACACACACACTGTACAGTACGCACACACTATACAATACACACTTTATACAATACAAACACACTCTATATAATATGTACACACACTACACACCACACACTCTCTCTCTATAGACACCACACACACGCACACACACTATACAATACGCACACTACACACACACGATTCAGTACAAACACACACTATGCATTACACACACTCGATCAGGTTTTTTAATCAAGGGCTTGATAACTGCTAGTTTAAAAGATTTAGGAACATAGCCAATGCTAAAGGAAGAATTGATTATCTTTAGAAGAGGTTTGATTGTTTCAGGAATTATCCGTTTGAAGAAACAAGTAGGAAAGTGGAATTAGTTTGGTCTCTAGAAGGGGAGTAAAATATTTTAATCACTGATCTGATATTATATTATTGTCTACAGGGTTATTTAGCAAATTGTCTGGTTTTAAATTAATAGTCACTAGGGTGGAGAGATACGTTGATACGGAGAGATATGTTGATCTAGCAGCACTAAGAGCTTTTCTATAGCTCAGGAGGCTCTCCGTCCATGCTGTTTGGAATGCTGCTAATTTAGTTTGGAATGTTAATGAAATGTAGGGAACGCTAGTGAAAAGTAGAGCATATTAGTGAAAATTAGGGAATGTTGGTGAAACGTAGGGACTAGTAAAGAAGTGTTGGGTGAAGTGAAGATTTGGCTCTGGGAATACAAACTGGGCATGTTGGAGAAAAGTAAACAAGCTAAAGTGTTTGTATGGAAGGGCAACTGTTCTGAAAAGTATGAGTAATTACGACACGTTATCAGGGGTCCAAGCATTGATGGGTCATCATCTTCTTCTGATTCTCTGCTGAAATGAATTGTGCAGACTAAACTGTAAGTTGTACGGATGTAAAACTTGGTCAGCAAGTAGTAGTCTGTGCCCGAACCAGTGACAAGAGTGTAGCCAAAATGTCTCTTGAGGCCCTGTAGGGGTTGGCTGTCTGTAACCCCATCAGTTCTCGTGTTATTGAATGGGACCCAGGGCAAACTTCTATTTTAAGTTACAGTTCCATAAAGTGCAGTGAAATTTCTACAATTTAAGATGAAGATGTAAAACCTACTTTTGTGAATTAGTCCTAGAATTTTTGTCCTATGTTAACAAAATTGGTGTCAAAATAGTTGTGTGTGAGAAACTCAGAAATGATCAAAACCATTTTGAGATTTACAAATATGGCAGCTGCACATCAATCAATCCAAGTGCTGCATAGCTGTTATTCTTGATTGGTTATATGGATTTGAACCAAACGTGAAACCCCTGTTCAGTACAAGGTTCTGAGGACATCAGCCAAGATTGAGGTGTGGTCATCAACAGGGGCCAGCGTTAAGTTACACAGCTTTTTTTTAGGAACCAAAATTACAGTTGAGCTGAAATTCTTTTGTACTGCATAATTCTGCTAATCCGTAACAGGATTTTTAATCACCGAATTACTTCAAAAACATGGCCACCTTCATCCAATCTGATTTCAGCAGACATTTCACACAACTGGCATTGAACTATCGTCACAAAACCTAAATATGTTCATCTATGGTCTATTTCTAGTTAAATTGCAAAGAGTGCGTAGTCTCTGTATCTGATCCAAATGTGGGTTCTTCACACAGAACAAACAATATTTCAATTCCAGTAACTGCTGCTGGTCTTGAACTCAGAACTGGAGTTGGGCATCTGGGCAAAGCTTCATTTCAGCACTCAGGTTTAAACATTGAGACATGAGCAGGTTTAGTGAATAATGTTGAAAAAGCAGAGAATAGTGAACTTGGTTATTTTTATGGTGTGAAAATTTCCACATCTAAAGTCATAACCTTAGAAATGTATGCTTTTAATGTTTAGCAAGAAAGCAGGTCATTTTTGATATGCAGTCCAGTATGGAGGAAATTCAGAACCTCCAATTAGACATCTGTTAACAAAACTATAGAGATATCTACATGAATGTGGGTCTCTCTTTTTCTCTTTTTTGTCTCCCTCCCTGTGTCTCTGTCTCTCTCTTTCCACTTTCCCTCACTTACTCGTACTTAAACATTTTCTTTCTCTCTCCCTCTCCCCCTCTCCATATCCCCTGCCCTCACTCTCTCTCTCTCTCTCTTTATCTCTATGTAGGAGCTCAAGCCTCAGAGTCACTATAATCACGGTTACAGTGAGAACGTCAGCCGCAAGAATCACGTGGACGACTATAGCACCTGGGACATTGTTAAAGCCACACAGTGAGTGTAACACACGCACAGTTTCCTTTTTTAGATTCTGTGAATTAGAGATTCTGTGTTCTTGAGAAATAAATATTACATTACCTTCAATCTGTGGTGTGTTTCTGTAGGTACGGTATATTTGAGCGGTGTCGGGAGCTTGTAGAAGCAGGGTACGATGTTCGTCAGCCTGATAAAGAAAATGTCACACTTTTACACTGGGCTGCTATTAACAACCGCATTGACTTGGTCAAGTGAGTCACTCAGTGTCCTTCATTTCCTCTGTGTGTGTGTGTGTGTGTGTGTGTGAGAGAGTGTGTGTGCGTGTCAGTGTGTGTGCGTGCAAGATTCTCAGTGTGTAATGCTTTGTGGTGTGTTAACAGATACTACATATCGAAGGGTGCCATCGTGGACCAGCTGGGAGGAGATCTGAACTCCACACCACTGCACTGGGCCACCAGGTGAGTTATCATGCTTATTACTTTTTCTATTATAGTTGTGTTTTTCCATTATAATATTGGTTATATATTATAATTCAATGTCAGTTCAATTTAAATTTATTTGTATAGCGCTTGTAACAATGGACAGTGTCACAAAGCAGTTTTACAGAAATATATAAATTCATGATATAAATTTTAAAATTTATGAATTTATCTGTAATGAGCAAGCCAGAGGTGACAATGGCAAGAAAAAACTCTGAGACAATATAATGGTATATAATATAGTTATATATTATGTCCATCTTTAGACAGGGTCATCTCTCTATGGTGGTTCAGTTGATGAAACTGGGGGCGGATCCATCTTTGATTGATGGCGAGGGCTGCACCTGTGTCCACCTAGCAGCTCAGTTTGGCCACACCTCCATTGTTGCGTATCTCATTGCGAAAGGACAGGTAATGTACACACACACACACACACACACACACACACACACACTAGAACAGAGGTCTTCAGTCTTGTCCGAAAAGGGCCAGTGTGGCTGCAGGCTTTCATTCCATTTCATTCCTAATAGTGCAGTACCACTAGAGGTCAGTATGCTGTAGAAGTTGATGTCCCAGTGTTAGAAGGCTCTTGTGAATCAGATGCTTGTTACATGGTACATTGTTTTTGTGCTTTTAGTAGAGTGCTTGTTAACCAGTCTGGTCACAGAATGGTTTACTAGAATATTCCTGGCCAATGAGAAAACAGATAATTAATGTGGATATCATTATTGATAATTCAATAGATATTTACTTTCTGTATGTCTCATTGCAGGATGTAGATATGATGGATCAGAATGGAATGACTCCTCTGATGTGGGCAGCGTATCGCACACACAGGTGCGCTAACGTGTGTGTGTGTGTGTGTGCATGCGTGCCGTGTGTGTGTTCTCCTCTTTAACACTCATTTTGAAGAGTAATATAGATCATTTTTGTATTTAGTGTGGACCCAACGCGTTTATTGTTGACGTTTAATGTTTCGGTGAATCTGGGTGATAAGTATCATAAGAACACGGCACTGCACTGGGCAGTTCTCGCAGGAAACACCACTGTAATCAGCCTGTTGCTGGAAGCTAATGCTAATGTAGATGCACAGAACATAAAGGTACGTGCACACTTACACTTTTTCTGTAGCTCCTGCCAGATTGTATTAGTATTGTGTTTGTGATATAATACTGTTATCTGTGTTTGTCTGTGGGTTAGGGAGAGACGGCGCTGGACTTGGCCAAACAGAGGAAAAATGTGTGGATGATAAATCACTTACAGGAGGCGAGACAGGCAAAAGGCTATGATGCACCATCATACCTCAAACGCCTAAAAATGGACAAGGTTAATTTAATTATTAATAATCTGCCAGGCCAAGGCTACACCCCGAAGATTCAGTCCACACCCTCCAAGACGCAGAGACGCGCAGACCCCCAGGACTAGGCGCAGAGACGCGCAGACCCCCAGGACTAGGCGCAGAGACGCGCGGACCCCCAGGACTAGGCGCAGAGACGCGCGGACCCCCAGGACTAGACGCAGAGACGCGCGGACCCCAGGGCTAGGCGCAGAGACGCGCGGACCCCAGGGCTAGGAGTAGAGACACGCAGAGATGCGCGGACCCCAGGGCTAGACGCAGAGACGCGCAGAGACCCGCGGACCCCAGGGCTAGGCGCAGAGACCCGCGGACCCCAGGGCTAGGCGCAGAGACCCGCGGACCCCAGGGCTAGGCGCAGAGACACGCGGACCCCAGGGCTAGGAGGAGAGATGCGCAGAGACGCGCGGACCCCAGGGCTAGGAGTAGAGATGTGCAGAGACGCGCGGACCCCAGGGCTAGACGCAGAGACGCGCAGAGACGCGCGGACCCCAGGGCTAGGCGCAGAGACGCGCAAAGACGCATGGACCCCAGGGCTAGACGCAGAGACCAATGGACCCCAGGGCTAGGCGCAGAGACGCGCAGAGACGCATGGACCCCAGGGCTAGACGCAGAGACGCATGGACCCCAGGGCTAGGCGCAGAGACGCATGGACCCCTGGGCTAGGCTCAGAGACGTGCAGAGACGCGCGGACCCCAGGGCTAGGCGCAGAGACGCGCGGACCCCAGGGCTAGGCGCAGAGACGCGCGGACCCCAGGGCTAGGCGCAGAGACGCGCGGACCCCAGGGCTAGGCGCAGAGACGCGCGGACCCCAGGGCTAGGCGCAGAGACGCGCGGACCCCAGGGCTAGGCTCAGAGACGCGCGGACCCCTGGGCTAGGCTCAGAGACGCGCAGAGACGCGCGGACCCCGGGGCTAGGCGCAGAGACGCGCGGACCCCGGGGCTAGGCGCAGAGACGCGCAAAGACGCGCGGACCCCGGGGCTAGGCGCAGAGACGCGCAAAGACGCGCGGACCCCGGGGCTAGGCGCAGAGACGCGCAAAGACGCGCGGACCCCGGGGCTAGGCGCAGAGACGCGCGGACCCCAGGGCTAGAAAAATGTGCAAAATACCCAAGCCATCTGTAATTTGGTTGTTTGTATTTATTGATTGTGTGTCTGTCTGTGTTTGTGTAGGAGTTCCGTCAGAAGTTGATGTTGTTCACACCTTTTGTCGTGATCTGGTTGGTGGGATTTATTGCTGATCTGGATGTCGACTCGTGGCTCATTAAGGGACTAATGTATGCGGCAGTTTGGATCACCGTGCAGTTCCTCTCCAAGTAAGACACACAAACACGCACACACACACACGGATGTTTATTGGATGTGTTTGCATTATTGATATTAGCAGTAAAATCTTGTTCAATTAACTTTTAACGCAATGTTACAGCAATTCCTATTTTAATTTCTTACCATTAACAGTGTTCGTCTGTCTCATTTTCTGTGTCTGCCTGTGCAGGTCTTTCTTTGATCACTCCATGCACAGTACTCTTCCTCTGGGTATTTATTTGGCCACGAAGTTCTGGATGTACATCACTTGGTTCTACTGGTTCTGGAATGATATCCTTCAGTCGTGTAGTCTTTAATAAGGCAGTTCCCCTGCAGTGCTCAGTGATTTCTGCATGTTAAGGTTCCACAGGCTGTAATAAAATCAGGTCACTTTTACATTGTAGTTATATAATCTCTGTGGAACAAGTCCATGAAGAGAATCATGTTGTCTTGGGATTGCTTGGAATTTTGAAGCATCTTGGTGATGTCACATTCCTTAATGCCGTCCACATCTTCCTTTCATTTCCATCCATCTGCCCTTCCTGCTCAACAGTCTTGCACTCTTCTACAACTTTGGCAAATCCTGGAAATCTGATCCAGGCATTATTAAAGCCACAGAGGAGCAGAAGAAGAAGGTCTCTCATTCACACACACACACACACACACACAGAGAAATGCTGTATTATTGTCTTTACTAAAGAGACACCTCATTGTGTGTGTGTGCGCGCGTGTGTGTGTGTGCGCGCGCGTGTGTGTGTGTGCGCGCATGTGTGTGTGTGTGCGCGTGTGTGTGTGTGTGTGCGCGTGTGTGTGTAGACTATAGTGGAGCTGGCCGAATCGGGCAGCTTGGATCTCAGTATATTCTGCAGCACATGTTTAGTGAGTACCGTCACACCGCAGCTACACACGTGTTTAAACACGCATCTCACTTCCTGTCATTAACAACGTGTGATGCTGTGTGTAGATACGGAAGCCCATCAGGTCCAAACACTGTGCCGTGTGTAACCGCTGCATCGCCAAGTTTGATCACCATTGCCCCTGGGTGGGAAACTGTGTGGGTGAGTTACACACTGACCTTTAACCTGTAATCATGAATTTAAAACCTACCTGCAGAAGCTGACCTTTTCGTCTAGGTTGAGAAGACCTACTAATATGTAATATTTGATCTTAGAATTTGCATAATGACCTTCAGTAATGGAACCACTAAACCGTTAACCTTTAATTTTTTAACTTTAACCCCTCACCGTTGATCCTTGTTTTAAAGGGATAAACTTCATAACTGCTGAAGCTAGGACCTTAACCATTGGCCCTAATTTAAGAAGGATAAGCAACCTAAATGCTTAACCTTGGCCAATAACCTTGGTGTCTATCAGGAAAGTTTCTTTAATGCTGAATCTTTGTCCTTACTCCCAGAAGAATAAGCATAACTGCTGAATCTTTGATCCTAGTTACCTAACTGCTTTGTTGTGACTGTTTCCCATCATACAGGAAGTGGAAATCACCGCTACTTCATGGGTTACCTGTTCTTCCTGCTGTGTATGATCTGCTGGATGATATATGGCTGTGTCTGCTGTGAGTCCAACACACACACACACACACACACACACACACACACACACACACACACACACACACACACACACACACAATTAAATCTGACCAGCTGATTGCTCATGCTGATTGTTGATGTTCCTCAGACTGGAGACTGCACTGCTCCAGCAGCTATAGCACAGATGGATTGTGGGTATTTATCACTCAGATCTCGTCCTGCTCTCCCTGGATGTTCTGGATGTTCCTGAACAGTGTGTTCCACTTCATGTGGGTCTCAGTGCTCATCATGTGTCAGCTTTACCAGGTCAGATTACACACCATTTTGTGTGTGTGTGTGTGTGTGTGTGTGTGAGAGAGAGAGAGAGAGATTCTTTGAGATCCATTGACTAGAGGGAAGTCTGGAAAGTTCACTTTAAGAAAACTCACAGCGATTGGCCAGTATGGAGGTGTGAAGTGAGATGGGAGTTTGGGGGTGTGTGGCATACAGCAGTGGGAAAACCAAACTCTATATGATGCCTTCACGCATGTTCATCACACACATTTCTCTCACACGCACTTCTCCCACGCGCGAGTGTATCGCACGCACTTCTCCCACGCGCGAGTGTATCGCACGCACTTCTCCCACGCGCGAGTGTATCGCACGCACTTCTCCCACGCGCGAGTGTATCGCACGCACTTCTCCCACGCGCGAGTGTATCGCACGCACTTCTCCCACGCGCGAGTGTATCGCACCCACTTCTCCCACGCGCGAGTGTATCGCACACACTTCTCCCACGCACGAGTGTATCGCACGCACTTCTCCCACGCGCGAGTGTATCGCACGCACTTGAACAGGTGAGTGTGTGTAGATAATATGTAGATAGTGTGTTCTCACTCTCAGCACAGTGATTTCTCTGGTTGATTAATAATGAGACATTCCACTTAATAAATGATGAGCAGGAGCCTGGAGTCATACGGTCACTATGTGTGTGTCTCTAGATTGCTGGTCTTGGCATCACCACTAATGAGCGGATGAATGCAAGACGCTACAAACACTTTAAAGTCACAGCGACGTCCATTGAGAGTCCTTTCAAGTGAGTAACATGCTGCATTAACACACTCAGGGCTAGCAGTCACTTTACGACCAACCATGCTGCTATGTGTAGCTGTTATGCTCTGGGTCCTCCCCTCCTCCATCACTAACACGTGTGTGTGTGTGTGTGTGTGTGTGTGTGTGTGCGTGTGTGTTCGTGTTGGTGTTTCAGTCATGGCTGTGTGAGGAACCTGATTGATTTCTTCGAGCTGCGTTGCTGTGGGCTGCTGAGGCCGACGCATGTTGACTGGACCACTCAGTACACCATCGAATATGACCAGACATCCGGCTCGGGCTACCAGCTCGTCTAACACATACACACAGTATGTTAGTGAAGAAGGAGGGGAGGAGCCTCAGCTTATGGAATGGGAGCAACGCCTCACTTCAGCTGGAACTGCTTCATCACGGGACTACAGGACACACACACACACTTGCCCACATGGAGCAGTTCAGTTTTATTGGTAGATTCATAGTTGCATTTCTGTCTTGCTTCATCTCATCACTGACTTTTTAATCCTTTAGTGTGGGTCTGTGTGTGTGGGTGGTGATATTCCTTCTCTCAGCCCTGCCTCCACTGATTCACTTAAGTGCATAATTTAAAGAAAAGTGATTGGCTGCAACATTAAAGCCGTGATATGGGAAAGGTCTGAGTCACTCTGCAGCTCGTCGAACTCAACATGATATTGAGCTGATTATTTACTCCAGCAGCCAACCAGAGGTGGTCTGAGAGAGTCGTGTGTTTGTCAATACGATGGATGTACGTGTGTTATTGATGAGCACCACAGCAAGATGGTTTTATTCACAATGTGACCATATTTATTTTAAACCTATTTAATATAACTGATATCATGTGTTGTCTGTTTTCTTGTGTTTTCTGTTTTAAAGTGTGTGTGAGTGTGTGAGCGAGTGTTCACACGTGTTTAAAATCTGTTTTAAATTCAGTCATTATGAGGAACTGCGATGAGGCTCCGCCCACTCTTTCATGCACTGACACATTTTGCCCATCGTTAACTGGTGATCTTCAGACAGAGCCGTTGCCTCAGTAACACTTCTCCATTTCCTGTTTGATCTTGGACTCTGATGTAAAAATGTGTAAATAGAGCTGAGTTTCTGTCTGTGAGATTCATTTTTGTTATTGTCAGTGTTAGTTAAAGCTGCTCCTCTGGTTGCATTTTATTTTTACTTTAAATGGAAAAAGCCTGTAATATATGCTCTGTGTGTGAGAGAGTGAGAGAGATAGATAAGGCGTCTTGCTGCATGAGCAACGCTCACACTAAACTCTGTACAGTGAATGTTCAGTATTTACATGTGTCCTTTACTTTTTATTATTATTATTTTTTTTTTTTTACATTTCAGACAGTGTGTGCACGTTTGAGAGTGAATGTGTATTTGAGAGTGTGTATGCCTGTGTGCACATCAGCCCACATTTGTGATGTATTTAAATGTTTCATATTAATCAGATTTTGTTTTATTTTTGCTGGACTTGTTTTTTCACTGGATGTAAAAAAAAAAAGTAGAACAAAATATCAGTTACTGTAGAGAGCGAGTGTGTGTGTGTGTGTGTGTGTAAATTACAATAATGAATATATCGTCTCCTTGTCATTTCCCTCATTGTGTGTAAAATCATTTTCACCTCAAGCTTCAGCATGACTTCATTTTACCGGCTTTAATTAAAAAAAAACAAAACAACTTTGCAAATACTGTGTTTATATTTTTCACAATCCCACTGACCAAATTTTGAATGTCTGTCTAAATCAACTTAAATTTAGAAGTTTTACATTTTGTAGAACTTCAGGGCTACAGACATAAATATATAATCTCTTTATTTAGTGGTCTTACTTGGCACAGCTCACTTGTGATCTGATCCCCTCATGTTAATACCAAGTCTAAATGAGGTGTGAAAGCATGAGGTCTGGTCTTATGAGCAGCTCATATCTCAGAGATGAACTGGTGTGATGCAGTGCTTAGGAACAAGCCTACAGTATCCAGGTGAGATTATTCACTGAAGAATGGGTGAGATTTAGGTAGAAACTGATTTTGGGCAGTGTAATTTTTCAGGATATCTATACACAGGGTCTGTCTACACCAGCAGAGAGTAAGTAACAAGGCTTCATCAGGCAGGTCTGCGGGTGTTGGGATCAGGCACTGACATCACACCAGGCAGCAGGAGTACACTTAGTGTTTGACAGCTATCACCATGTTTATGAATATTTGTACCCAGCATGTATAGTGAAGGGAAATAAGACATTTTTGCTTTTAATATACTTCCAGTGCATATATCCACTTCAAATTTACACACAGTGGGCCTCATGTATCAAGGAGGATAAAAACAGATTTATTTGTGAATCTTTCATATGAGAAATAGATATTCATGATAATCGCTTAAATTTTTAAAAAAAATGTTTGATTGGGAGCCAATGCAGTGTGGATAGGGTTGATAGTGGTCATATCTTCTGGGTCTAGTAAGGACTCTTGCTGCTGTATTCTGGACTAACTGCAGCTTGTTTATTAAATTCAATTCAATTTTATTTGTATACCGCTTTTAACAGTGGACATTGTCACAAAGCAGCTTAAATTAAATTAAATGTAAATAAATTGTAAATATGTGAATTTATCCCTAATGAGCTAGCCAGATGCGACGGTGGTGAGGAAAAACTCCCTGAGATGATATAAGGAAGAAACCTTGAGAGGAACCAGACTCAAAAGAGAACCCATCCTCATCTAGGTGCAATGGATAGTGCGATTATAAATTATTCCCTTCTATAACTGTGTACTACATGGACAAATAGTGCAAATGCGCAACCAGTAAATTGATTACAGTTTTCACATGAAGTCTGGTTTGTTGAACCTGTCCACTGTCCACTGATCGAGACCTGAGTGCAAAACTGCTCATGGCAACTGCAGCCCCAGCCATCACAGTACAGCTCCCCATATGAGATCCCTAAGCCATCTCCACGGCCCTCAAGCAGCACCATCGCCAGCAATCCCACTGATCTTCGGGCCGTCCATGTGGGGCCCCAGCAGCAGCTAGCAAACTCAAACTCCAAACATCCCAGTTCACCACAACACTCTATGCCTGTGAACCCTCCAGACCTGCCCCTGTACCTAAGAAAAAACAGAAGGCTTGACTAAACAAATATGTTTTCAGCCTAGACTTAAACACTGAGACTGTGTCTGAGCCCCGAACACTAAGTGGAAGGCTGTTCCATAACTGTGGGGCTTTGTAAGAGAAAGCTCTACCCCCAGCTGTAGCCCACACTATTCGAGGTACCAACAAATAGCCTGCACCTTTTGACTGAAGTAGGCGTGGCGGATCATAAAAAAACAAAAGTTCGCTTAGGTACTGTGGTGCGAGACCATTCAGTGCTTTATAGGTCAATAGTAGTATTATAAATAATCCCTGCTGCAGCATTCTGGACTAACTGGATCTTGTTTATGGCTTCTGGTTGGAGTTCTCATCAGTTGAGTTCGCTCGCTGCTGCTGGGGCCCCATATGGACGGCCTGAAGAACCGTTTGGTTTGCTGGGGATGGTGCCACCTGGGGACTGTGGAGATGGTTTGGGGATCACATATGGGGAGCTGTACTGTAATGGCTTGGGACTGCGATTGCTGTAGTGGCTTTGGGGCTGCGGTTGCCACGAGCAGCTTCGTACTCAGGACTCCATCAGTGGACAGTGGATAGATTTTAACCAACCGGACTTCTTGCAGAAACTGTGATGAATTTGTTGGTTGCACAGTTGCACTACTTGTCCTTATAGCGCACAATAATAGAAGGGATTTATTTATAATCGCACTATCTGTTGCACCCAGATGAGGATGGGTTCCCTTTTGAGCCTGGTTCCTCTCAAGGTTTCTTCCTCATATCATCTCAGGGAGTTTTTCCTTGCCACCGTCACCACCGTCACCACTGGCTTGCTCATTAGGGATAAATTCACAGTGATAAATTCAAATATTTACAATATATTTTTTGTGAATCCATTTATTTCTGTAAAGCTGCTTTGTGACAATGTCCATTGTTAAAAGCGCTATACAAATAAAACTGAATTGAATTGAATTGAATTGAATCAAATATAATAAGTAGTAAATAAAACATAACAAAGTAAATAAATAAAATCAATAAAATCCCAGCTAAAAACCAAATTACATCAACATTTTAAAATATAACAAAATATAAGAAATAGAACCAGGATTGCCATCAAGTCGAAAACAGAGATGAAACATCAAAGGACATTGAAAGCAATGGAGAAGTAATGCATTTTAGTAGAGATTTAAAAACCTATAAAGTAGGAGCAGATCTAACATGAACTGTTAAGCTATTCCAGAGTTTAGGGCCTACAACAGCGAAGGCACGTTCCCCCCTTTTCTTTAGCTTAACTCTAGGAACAGTGAGCAATCTAAGACTACCAGATCTAAGAGCTCAAGCAGGGTTATGTAATGAAAGCAGTTCAGATAAATATGAGGGAGCCAAGTTGTTTAAAGACTTAAAAACAAAAACAAGGATTTTAAACTCCACTCTAAACTGCACAGGCAGCCAATGCAGAGAAGCTAGGACAGGACTGATATGGGTGAATTTACGTAGGCCCATTAAGAGTCTTGCTGATGCATTTTGGACCAACTGGAGACGGGCCAGGGTAGTGGCATTCATTCCACCATACAGTGAGTTACAGTAATCTAAGCGTGATATAAAAACATGAATTACTCTCTCAAAGTCCTGAAAAGACAGGAAAGGCTTGATTTTAGAGAGAAGACTGAGATGAAAGAAACAGGATTTAACCACAAAATTAACTTGACTATCCAGTTTCAGCTCATTGTCAAGCAAAACACCTACATTTTTAACAAGGGTTTTGGCTTGGGATGTAACAAAGTGATTAGTGAGATATTTTAAGGGAAAGCCATTAGAGGGACCAAAAAGTATAATTTCAGTTTTCTTTTCATTAAGATTGAGAAAATGTGATGACATCCAGATTTTGATATCTTTCATAGAAGCCAACAAAGTATCAAACGTGTTGCTATCAGAGCATTTAAGTGGCAAATAAAATCTGGGTATCATCAGCGTAACAGTGAAATGAGACATCATGTTTCCTAAAGATGGAGCCCAAAGGGAGCATATACAGAGATAAAAGTGTTGGAGCAAGTATTGATCCCTGCGGGACCCCCCATGGGAGGTTAGCAGCTGGTGACATATGGGTGCCTGGACGAACTGAGAGCCTCCGGTCCTTTAAATAGGAACTAAACCAACTTAGAACGGTTCCCATCAAGCCCACAAAGGACTTAAGCCGGGCAATGAGAATATTATGATCAATCATATCAAATGCAACCGTAAGATCTAATAGCACTAAAACAATACTATCCCCCTGGTCAGTTACCATATAGATATCATTTAACACCATTAATAAAGCCGACTCAGTACTATGAAATGTTCTGAATCCTGACTGAAATGTTTCACAGATAGAGTTTTTTAACAAAAAAGAGTTTAATTGAAGTTGAACGACTTTTTCGAGAATCTTAGAGCGAAAAGGCAAATTAGAGATAGGCCTATAATTAGCAGCATCCGCAGGGTCAAAATTTGGCTTCTTGAGAGATGGAACTACCAGTGCATGTTTGAGATCAGCTGGTATGGTCCCCAAACTAAGTGATTTGTTGACAATAAACAGAAGACTGGGTCCCAAGGTCTCAAAGAGTTGTTTCAAAATACGAGAAGGAACGATATCAAATGAGCAAGCAGTAGGTTTTTATTTGAGCAATAATTTCTTGTAGAGCAGACAGTGAGGTGGGTTCAAAAGCACTCCAAGTGGGAGCACGTAAAGGAGATTCGATAATGTCACAGTATGTTATAGCAGACTATAGCAATACGATGTTAAGGAAGAAGACACTATGAGAATTTGCATGAGGATTGAGAACTGAGTCAATAATAGAAAAGAGAGCCTTAGGCTTATAACAATTCTGATTAATAATGTCAGAGAAATATTTTATTTTAGCAGCCTTAGCTGCTTTTTGAAAATTAGGCAATGCAGTCTGTAATACTTCATAATCAACTTAAAGTTTAGATTTCTTCCATTTTCGCTGAGCTTGTCTACAATTCCGGCGGAGAGAAAGTGTGTGGTCATTTAACCAGGGCATAGATTAGGCTTTAATCTGTTTGAGTTTCAAAGGGGCGACAGAGTGTAAAATACTAAGACAAGTGGATTTAAAAAGAGCAAGGTGATCATCCATGTCTAAGTTAGTCATGGGGTTCTCTAACAGATCAACAAAGTAATTTTCTCTGTATAATTGTGCAAAGTTACTGATAGTAATGGCATTAAATGTGCAAGACGATCTGACAGCCCCATGAGGTTTATCAAACCAAGCATGGATAGGTACAGTAAAAAGAAGAGGCTTATGATCAGAAAAGCTGAGGTCAGAAATAGTCATATCAGAAACAGACAAATTATGTGACAAAACCAGGTCTAGCATATGACCCTGGATGTGAGTAGGGCCATTCACCCATTGTATAAGATCAAATGATTCGACCAGGTTTAAAAATTCCTTAGACAAAGAGTCAGATCTAAAACAAATATGGATATTTAAGTCCCCAAGAATCATCAGACGATCATATTTTATAAAATGTTCACTTAGAAGGGCTTCAAATTCCTCAATGAAATCATTGGCAGGTTTAGGAGGACGGGAGATCAAGGCCACCACCAGTGGATTAGGGGAATCAAATTGATAAAGCTGTAGTTCAAAACTGTGGAAGACAAAAGTTCAGAGAGTGGCGTCAAATTGCTTGGTTGCAGCCAAGTCTCCGTCACAAATAAAACATCTAGACCAGCTGACATAATAAAGTCATTTAGTAGAAAAGTCTTATTTACTAGTGAGCGGGCATTGATCAGTCCCATCCTGGACTGAACTGTATCATAAGACTGCTGAGAGTCTCGGCGAAACTGGCGGAGATTTCCCAGATTTACACCTCCACGACGAAGCCGAGGCGTAAACCCCAGCAGGTGCAATCTCGCGTAATCAGTGGAATCCAGCGGTACAGTTCTTCCAGAGAATGCCAGTGGATGAAGCGATCGCTGACCAGGGAAGTAGAAAGAGAGAGCTGGCAAGCAAAAGTTGACTGCTGCAACACCAAGTGAGACTTGAGTTTGAAGGCAGCTCCTCCACACTTTCCACGTCTTCGACGATTTCGGTATTTAATCCAGGGGATACCGCAGATAGGATGGCGGAGAAAAGCTGGTATGTCCGCCACACTGGGAGGGGCACGGTAACAAAATCCTCTCAGGTCATTATGTAGTTGCTTGATAAAACCTAGAATATCCGAAAGTTGTACACAGTCATAGACCTGTTGAGTGGAGCAGTGATGTATTAAAAACAGCTCAACAAAAAGAAAAACTAAAGCACCAGAGAGACGGCATGCCAGAGCCATCATCTCGCCATCAAATGTGTCCAAGGCAGCAAAAGAGCTTTGACACTCCTCAGTCCACGTGAAGGACTTGTACTTCTTCAGCAGGTGGAAAAGTGGGTCTGCAATGGTAGAAAAACCCTGCACAAACCTCCTGTAATATGAGGCTAACCCTAAAAAAACTTTTGAGCTGCTGCGAAGTTGTAGGAGTGGGCCACTCGCTCACTGCCTGCACCTTCTTTTCCATTGTGCCAATCCCCTGCCCCTCGAGCTTGTGCCCCAAGAACGTCACCTCCCTCCTAAAAAAATGACATTTCTCTGGGTGCAGCTTCAAGCCAGACTCGTTCACTCGACCCAGAACACACCTGAGAGCCTCTAAAGAGGCCTGAAAAGAGCTACCATGGACCAAGATGTCATCCAGGTACACCAGACACTCTGACCATGGAATACCTGATAACACCCTGTCCATTAACCTGGCCAAAGTAGCTGGCGCATTGCAGAGGCCGAAGCAGAGCACCCTGAACTGCCATAACCCCCTACTTGTACAAAAAGTGGTTTTTGGTCTGGCATCGGGAGCAAGTGGCACCCGCCAATAGCCAGTGCGCAGGTCCAGGGAAGTGAACCATGATGACCCAGCTACGAGGTCCATATGTGTCCTTCCTGGTGACCTCATTAAGGCGCCTATAGTCAACACAAAATCTCCACTGATCCCCCTTCTTAGGTACCATGACGACCGGTGCGACCCATGCACTCAAATCCCAAATCCCAACAAATCCCAAAACTGCTCTTGCTGACTCTCATCCAAGCCCTCCCGATTCTTCAGCCACATCTCCCTCAAAGTGGCCAACCCTTCCCTCTCTCCAAGAGGTGGAAACAAAGCACTGTTTCCCTGTCCATACCTGCCAGGGAGACTCGAGACTGGCTCTGAAGAGGGTTGTGTGGCCACCCCCGGGTAGAGGTTAGTTGGGGTGTGGCTTAAGGGAGTGGGAGAATCATCTACCTGAGGTGGACTGGTGTCAGCACTCGGGCAGGTTTGCAAATGCAATATGTGGTGCTCCAACCTAGAGTCCCCAGGAGCAGCTGCTGCATCTAACAGACCTGTAAAAGACATATCAGCATTATTTTCAGTGGACAATGCAACCTCAGGACCCCCTTCCAAATGGAGCAGGCCATCCCTTAAGTCTAACTGGCAACCTGCACTTTTAAGGAAGTCCAGACCGAGAATACAGGGTACCCCACTGCGCTCCCTGTTTCCAACCGGTTTTCCCTCCTCAGTGATACGCCCACTGAGACAACCGGAGGTACTCTGGTTATAGGCGATTCTATCGTTAGGCATGTGAAACTAGCTAGGCCTTTAGGGACTCCAGCGGCAGTTGTTAGGTGTATCCCAGGAGCCAGAGCACCGGACGTGGTAGATCATAGACAATTGGCGAACGTTTGAGGGTAGGACTGGCCTGATAGGTAGGGACGGTGTCCATCCCACCCGGGAAGGGGCCGCTGTCCTGTCGTGTAATATAGCACATAGTCTTAGGGTAGCCTTAGCTAGTCGTTGACTCACCAGAGTCCAGGCCAGAAAGCAGATGAATAGGTTAACCCAACCATCTGCTAGCCGCTTA